>WBMZ01006400.1:266687-559072 GCA_013400975.1 Atrichornis clamosus | reverse complement strand
AAAAAAAAAAAACCCAAAAAACCAAAATAAGAAAACTAACTGAAAAAATCCTAAAATGTCATCACTCAGAGCAGGTTTGGAAAAGTTAAATTCTTCATGATGTAGAAAAGAATACTAAGATAATTCACACATACACACAAACAAAATTTATGCAGTTTTTGTGGGGTTTTTTTTTAGGTCTTGTCTACCTGAGATGAAAGAATTTCCAATACTAAGCCATTATTTGGTTTTGAACCTATACTGCTGATTCTGAATCCAAAGTCTCTTAGCTCAAGCAACAAAAAAGGATGCCTGAATACTACTTATAACAATTCTTCTCTGATGTCAAGTGTATGTGAAAGATGAGTAAAGACCCGTGTGGCACTAGCACTGGTGTCACTGGGGAAAATGAGCCTGTCATTGCTAACGAGACAGAAGGAATCGCTCGGAAAGCAAATCCAGCTCAGCCCCTGGGCAGGCAAGTTGCCAGTAGTGGGAAGGATTTTAAAAAACAAGCAAACAAACAAAAGCCCTAAGGCTGCTACATGTAGGTGTTCCTCACAGTCCTGCCAGGTCGTGGTGCATCTGCCGGACCTGTCCCCTGGGAAGCCCAAATGCTTTATCATCAGTGAAGGACCACTGCTCTGAAATAAGCAAGTGGACCTCTTAACCTTTTCTCTCCACTTTATTCTAGATCAGTTTTTTTAATCTATATATTTTTATAGTCTGGCTGAAATGAAGAAATTTGGATAATATGCTTTAGAAGGGTCAATTGTTTTAACGTTTTCCTTTTTCCAAAGGGATTTCTTTGAGGTGTTATTTATACTTTTTAATAGATGGGATTCTGTCTTTTCATTACATATTTGATATTACAAGGGAATATTGATGTTAGCTAGGAATAGACATCATAATGCATCTTGGAGAATGCAAGTAACAGGTGGAATGTACATTGTATCATGAGCAGGTAGCCAGAAAAACCACCCTAGGTGGTGTAATAGAATGCAAGTTTAATCATATCTTTGATATCCCTGAACAATAGCAGTGAATAACTGCAGTCCTTTTTTACAATGGACTCTACATTTGACAGAGTTTTAGTATTATAGCCTTCACACTGAAGGCAAATCAATATCTGAAGAGGAAGTGTTGAGTGTGTTCTGTTAAGCCTGTCCCTAGCTTTGATCAAAGAAGATTCCAAATTTTTGGGAAAGCCTGCTATTAAAAATAAGATTTATTCTCTATAATTAAGGTTTTCATTTTTTTAATAGAGAAAAGGGTTTTTTTTTCATTTTGCCCTTTGACATGGGACTCTGAACTTTCTGTAATTATTTAACAGTGGGAATTGGTCTCCAGCAATAGATCAGGAAATATCCTGGGACACCTAGTTAGTCCCTCAGCAATGGGTAGTTTGTGAAGAGGAAATAACATGCTGATTTGCAGTTATAATTGAGGAAAATTGCTCGAGAGGATTCTGACAGTACAGAAAATAGGCCAATTAGTTACTCAGCTCTGATCCTCCTATGATTCATGATTGCTACAATTTAATTTTGCTGTCACTTAGGAAGCAAGGTTAAGAATAGATTAGCTTCTTTTAGACACCTCTTAGCTTACTCCTGCCTGAATTTTGGGGAGGTAGGTGGATAGGAGAGTGTGAGATTGTGGTTTCTTTTTTTTTTTTTCTCTGATTGTATGACTTGTCTAAAAATCAGAACTTCTCAATGTTACACTTAACACTTATTCATCATGGAGCTATACATGAAGATTGAAACCTTCACACACAAACATTTTTTTTTCAAAGATAAAATGTACCCTACCAGTAAGTTAATAACACTTTCATGCTGTTACCTTACAGCACTCTACAATAATCAATATTAAATAAAAAGAACTTCAAGCAAAAAAAAAAAATCACAACTCAGTAAATCAGCCAAGGGGAAGATTGTACAGCTCGCCCTTGAGCAGTATCCAAAGGCAACGATGCAAATGTGGAGATATTAAAACGCCAGTGGAGCCACCCAAAAGGCAGCCTAAGGACATCCCTCCCTCTGAAGTCCTGGTCTGTGCCTCCTTGGTGGTCTCTGTTTCTCTCGTGCGTGTGCCGGGCCTGGCTGAGCAGCGACCCTGGCAGTCTCTGCTGGCACTGGCAGCAGTGCTGCTCTGAGACTGGAACCCTGCCTGCTGCCCCACAGCCACCTCCTTGTCTGGGTATGGCCCTCATGCAATCAGGGAGTTGTTTAGGTCAGAAAAGCCCGTTAGGATTATCAAGTCTGTTAACTCGGCACTGCTAAGTCCACGACTAAACCACATCTCCAAGCACCACCTCTACGTGTCTTATAAATTGCTCCAGAGATGGTCACTCCACCACTGCCCTGGGCTCTCTGTTCCAATGCTTGACCACCCTTTTGATGAAGAAATGTTTCCTAATATCCATTCTAAACCTTTCTTGTGCAATGTGAGGCCATTTCCTCTTGTCCTGTTGCTTGCTAGTTGGGAGAAGCAGCTGACCCCTACCGGGCTACAGCCGCCTTTCAGGTAATTGTAGAGAGCAACAAGGTCTCCCCTCAGCCTATCTTAAATGTCACCTCTTTTGAAACTGTGTATTATTCATTGTTTGATAGATGTGTTGTTGTTATTAAGCACACAACAGCTGGAATTCTTGCAATCTCATTTATTTCATGAATTTTTCAATCAAAATTAGACATTTCCTTAGGAGAATAATGAATCACTCAACTATTTCCATTAGAGAAAATAGCACTGTCACAACAGTGCTTTCTTTACAGGCATTAAATGTATCAGAAAGACCAAACCTTTTTTTTAATACCTTTTCAAGTCTGCATTGCAAAGGGAACATAAGTGTTGGGTAGTATGTTCTTCTCTGTAGACACAGACCAAGCAGATAAACAACAGGGATGATTACACGACATCTTCAATAAGTATGCTTGTCATGCATATATAACAGTCAAAGAAAATAACTTGAAAACAACAAAAAAAGAACTGTCTTAAAAAACATGGTGTTTGTGTTTCTTTCCCCAACAATACAGCACTTGCCTCCTCCTTACAGAGAGTTGTGCTCACTTAAGTTGTTTGCCACTGTACATGATGGACAGGAGACTGTTAAATCGGCAGAACCCTGTATTTTATACCCCTGGCAGATAAAATGCATTGCTTGTTCAGTGTAGCAACACAAATCACTTGCACGCACAGGCTGCTGCTCTTAAATTTCAAGAGCTCTCAGGAGTTGTGTTGTGTTAGTGCACAGAGAGAGGAGCGTGAGCACATTTTTCTGGAAGGGGGAGAAAGTTTTATTTTTAATCATGCACATTTTAGCTGCTAAGATCAGATAGCTGCAGTTGTGTGAAACCACTGTCATGCACAGCAAAGGTTTAATTTTGGACTGAGCCAGGCTTTCCACAGACGTGTCTCAAATGTTTCCCATGAAGTCACGGAACTGATGACCCCCTTTGCAGGGAACATAGACTGGGAATGACAGGTGCAAATAAATGTATGTGTGCACATAGCAAGAGCAGGTATAAAAAGGAAAGAAATACTAGTTGGAGCTTTATGTAGTTAAAAACATGTTTGGATTTGACGATGTAAGTTTTTTTTGTAACAAGTGCTATTGTTGCTTATAGCTCATGCGATTTCCATTGACTTATTCTATATGCTATATAATAAAAGTTAAGGAGTAGAACAAAAACAACTTGCAGTTTGGAGCAAGTTAATGGTATTTCATTAACAAACTGTAAATAGTAACAGCATAAGCTAGATGTGAAACTGCTTTCACAGGCCATAAATGCTTAATGTTTATTACCAATAAAAGTCAAAGGAGCATTTAGCAAAGCAGTTTACCAAACAAACATTAAATACTATAATGCATTAGATTCAGTGGACAGAATCAGGTTATTTAATTAACAATGAGTAATCCGTTAGGGCTTTATTCACCACAAATAATCTGCAGCTTCACACATTAAAAGAGCTCATGAAAGCTGTGTAGTGGTGGAAGAACAACCCAGAGGTGCCAGATGTAGAAAGCCCCAGTGGGTGAAGAGTTCACATTTGCTGTTTCCAGACTGATTTGTTTTCACTTGTGCAGGTCTACATTACATGTCTTTCTGATAGTGTAGGTATTCTGGAGGAAACACTTTAGAAGTCTTTTAAAAAGTAATTATTTCAATTATGTTCTCAGTCACATTCTTTTGATGCGTGGCATTTAGGTCATCTTTCAAAAAAAAAAAGGCAACTAATTACTAAGGAGGAAAATATCATATTTAAGATGTAAAACTCAGGGATAGAGTCTTCCCAATGAAACAGTGACATAAAATGAGTATATGGGTTGGACTATGATGCTTTCAGAGTGAAAATGGACAGTCTCTTTGGATTTGGTAACCTTGTATTTCAATTGCACACATGTAAGAAAATCTAGAAGATAATTATTTTGGTTCACCAATACTGTGTGACCAAAATGGTGTTGTCTGAGAGTTCTGCATACCCTGAGTTGAAAGTAAAGTGGGGATTTAACCAAAGCTCCTCAACAGAAATATTTCCCAAGAACATCCACTCAAACACCTTCCCTTGTGAAGAATTCCTTCCTGAAATGTTTGGGTGTTATTTTGGATTTTTTGTTTTTGTGATGGAAACTGTATGTCTGTCTTAGACCGGGCATTCAACCTAAAGCTGACTTCAGATCAAGTGAATCCCACCAGATTTGTGAGGAAGACTCTAGTTTGGAAATCTGGAGCCGATAGATAACTGCTCAGTGTTTCTTGAGAAGGTAGCCTCATTCAAATATGTTAAAATTTTTCAGGGTTGGAAACTTGGCCAATTTAGCAACCTGGAGGACTTACACAGGTTGCATTAAAATCAAACTGAAAGCTTGGAACTATGAAACTTTCAGAAGAAGATAAGGCTGGTTGTGTGTGTTGAAATTTTACAGGTGAAAGAAATAATGGCTGTGATAGTGATTAAATGAGTCAGCCTAAGAGTAGGAGAGATACAGCTTGGTATGAACTTCATAACTTCAGAGTTTGGAGTCTTATTTCACAGTCTTCCCTTTGATAGCAGTTTACGATCATAATAATCATGTGGCTAATGTTCTGTAATTCAATTACTGCACTGTTGTGAACATTAACAATTATGTAGCAGATCTGAAACACAGTGGGACAAACTGGCAGTATTCATATTTCAGTTAGTTACAGCCTATTGCATAATTACTACAGATAAGTTACTGTTTAATCCATAGCAACGTAAGGAATGAATTACAGCAATAATTACGTGGCGAGTACCACCTCTTGAAATGAATAATACATACAAACCCAAAATTATGGCAAGGTTACAAAGGACCTGTTCTAAGAGGTATGTGTTTTTTCTTCAAAAGAATATAGGTTGTTGGCAACTTAGATTTGTGTTGCTTTCTATTTCAGATCTCTACTTTTTCCTAAAATCATTATTAAAACATGTTTTGAAATGTTTTAGATTTTTTTTAGCTTTATCATATGTGTTTTCCACTTAAAATAACAAGGACTTAGAATTCCCACCATAGCTTTTGTTAGCATTAAATAATAATGTTGGTTCACTTAGATAATCCAGCTGACAACCTCATACACTGCTTTGGTCACTGACCATCTCTTTTGGCTCACAATGAACACAGCAGTGATTTGAGGTAGGGAGGCCACTGCTGTGTGCATAGACTGTGATTGTACTTCTGGCCTTAACAAGTTGCCACCTTCAGAAATTCCCACTTTTGATATCGCATCTCACTCAATGTCAGAGTAAATTACATGATTGATGTTCTAGTCTATTTATCAAGGAACTCATGCAATTCCTTTCTAAAATCAATATTTAAAAATAAAATAGCCCTATGATAATTTATTTTATCAATGTGAGTCAAAAATACTGTTTGCTGTTTCACCTGAAGAATTAACTCTTTGAAGATTAACTAAAAGGTAGAATTGATGTAAGTGATGACATGTTTGGCTGGCTCAGCATTTACATGTATTGGCTCTCTTCACGCAAGAAACAGGGCAAAAATTAAACTACTGAGTTCTGCTGAGCAGTGTGCAAAACTCCCCATATCTTCCAAAAACATGGGCAGTGAATTAGTGTAAAGAACATGAAAAGTCGTTGTTTCACTTGGTTCTCCAAGTGGTGACTTGAGTCGTGGCAGTGTATTTTCCTTTTCCTTGATGGAAGAGCTAAAATGTGCTTAGTTATCTTTAATGCTAAAGGAACAGCAGTTAAAGTTCAAGTTGCAGTGTGTTTAAGACGACCATGAACAACATTTGAATTTGTATTTGGACCCGTGTAACATCATTCCTACAATGCTGAAAGGTCGCAAGTACATCAGGACCACTGTACATCCCTGTGGCCAAAAGAGTCAGCCCTGACAGACACTTCATTCCAGGTGTTAATATTTCTGGTGGAACTTTCTAGTTGTTAAGCCAGTTTCCTTATAGCATTATGCAGTTTCCTTATTGCATACACTTGTGGTGGCAGGTGATGTTCCACTGGAGCACTTGGTTTCAGTACTGACTTGCTCGTGTTTGTTCTGCCCTTGGGCTTGAGCAGAGCACTACTGTGAGGGTCCTGCCAACAGCATGTACACTTCTATCAACACCAATGGCTCTTGAAAAGGATTAATTTCTTGTGCCAAGCTCTTCTGTTTTCCTGGATGTAATACAAAATTGAATCCATCTAATGATAACATGTTGCTATGACCTCATTTTAAGGAAGGTATAATTTTATTAGGTTTCATTATTACAGTATTTATTTTTTAATTCCTGTATGAATGATGTAAATTGAAAGCACTCTCTTCTAATCTGCTCCCAGTCACAAGACAAATTCTGAGTGATTAAAGGCTATTTAAGTGCAAATATAACTGCTGAAGGCATCAGCTTATTTTCAGAACCTATGTGAAAGCACAGGCATGCACGAGTAGTAAAACTCCCTTTATGCATAAATGTCCTCAGGTTCTTGTATTTTCTTTACTGTGGTATCTTCAGCTTCTTTCTGACCATACCTGTAATATTAGTAAAACCACTCCCCCAGGTATGATTTGGAAAGTACAAACTACTGTGCAAGGCTGCTTCTAAGTCAGAGAAGAGCTTATCACTGTCCTGAAAGCACCATGAGAGTTGCAATGTCCTCCAACATTGTCTTCTCTGAATTTAACTGTATAGACTTACTGTAAAGAACGTTCAACTATATACTTGATTACTAAACATTTTAACTAATAATAGATCAGTGAATTCATACAGAACACTGACTCACCACAACAGTAGAGTAATTGTGCTTGATAGATGAGATTTGAGAAAAATATTTGTCATTGATACATGATTAGGACGTCACACTTGTCTAAGTTACAAAAGGTAAGGATTTTGTTTAAGCTTTGATTTCTTTTGCAGAAATAAATAAATTTCAAGGGGTTTTGGTTACCTCCTCATTTTCAATACTTAACAAGTGTCTGGCAGTTCATAGCTGGAGTCAACCCCTGACAAAATAAAAGAGGGAATTTTATTCAAAACAAAGTCTGGATAAAGTCTAATGTGGGAATCTGCAACTTCTTCTGAGCTTTTGCGAAGTGCAGTTTTTAGTCCTATATGTATGTGTGACTGTCTCAAGACTTCATCACTACCTAGTTCATTGAGAAGTCAGGTGATACAGGTGTTTCAATATTTTCCAAGAAGAGACATGTCCCATCTCCTTTTCTTCAGCATCTTTCTAAATATACTTTTAAAAACACAAGTAATACAGCTGAAGAAATATAACTTCTGACAATTTTTAAGGTTATAATGCTCTCTTTCACTAAATCAAGCCAATACTATAAACTGTGATCTGAAAATATTTTGTTGAAAGCTTAGTTTAGGTCCTGATTAATATTCTACTTCTTTTATTAGAGATGTCTTTATTTGGGATATGGTTTTGCTGAGAAATGTAATATGGTCTTGTGCATGCTCAAATTTTGTTTGATTTGCTTGCTAAATCTCAGATCAGCACTTAAAATTTTGTTAGGAAACACTATGTGTGCACAAAATAGATATGCAAAACTTTAGAATGAGTGTTTAGACTCTGAAATCTCATCCTTGTTGCTATAACTTGCAAAGTGCAGTTAAATACTTATTCAGAAACCAAACCAAAATCATCAAAGTTTGACATGCAATCAGGATTATATTGTTAACAGCTTATCCTATGTGCTGGAAAGAATCATTTCACTATTCTCTTTGTCAGGACCTGTGTGATTAAAAGTTGGATGCACACATATTGTTCCTTCAGCAACATGCGTGGTGCCTTCTGAGCAACAGATTAAAGAATCTCTGTATTTTAAATACTTTTTTTTCTTCACAATGGGAATCACATAATCCCCTCTTATCCATTTTAATAAGCTGTGCTTTATGCTGATCTGGTGAGTGAACGTTTGATAAGGATTATAAAAATGTGTTGCATTTATGTTAAATCACCAACACTGCACTTTGAATCAGACTTCAATAAAGTGTGCAGAGATAGATGTATCTCCTTTCCTGCCCATTTTCGAAAGCACTGATCCCTCATCTAAGACTATTGTACCGTAGCTTCCAATTATAATTTAACTTATGATTGTACCTACTATGACTGCTTCCCTGGCTAAGGGCTCCAAATGTTTGGCTCCTTCGTGGTGGTGAGAGGACAAAAGAGTACGTGCAAACAGACTGGTTGCTGCTGGCAGCAGGTAGCCTTTTGCAGGTAATGGTAACGATGAGCCTCCAAATGATTTGCAGAGCAGCATGAGCACGTTCTCCTCCCTTTTTAAATTTTCAGTTCAAGTGCGTTCAGCTCACAAAAATCTTTCTGCAAGTTGTCTTTGAAAAGAGTGGTTGATTTGCTTTTCCGTATTTCTGTGCAGACAAGTGCTCAGCGGGGCACGGAGAGAGTGTCACCAAACATGAGGTTGGATCCAAAAATCTGAAATGCAGAAAAGTGAATCAGGTAAAACTGCAGCTGCGCAAGCTTTGGCACAGGGCATGGCAGGGGTAGATGGCAGAGTTGATCTGCCACTGTTAGTGGTGTGAGCCAGGCACTGCACAGCTCTGCTTGGTGTGCAGGCAAAGTGCTCTGGGACTGGGGAACTCTTCATCAGCTCCTACCCCAACTGTGCACAAGCCCTGCTCTCATTAGCAAGTGCATTGTGTCCGTGTTCTGGTATTTAGGGGCTTCTAGCAGGACTCTCAGATTTTATAGGGTTATGTCAATGTACATTACCCCACAGCCCCACTAAAAAATCTTGTTATAGCTGCCTGTGATGAGCTCAGGTGACAGGTTAAAGGAACTTTTCTGCCATAGCCAGCTGGTTTGCTATCCCTCAGTCTCATGGGTCTGGAGTGCCGTTTGGTGGCTTAGATTTCTCTAAGGTTCTATTTTATCAGTTTCTTCCTTATTTTGGGGGGGGTTGTGTTGGGTTTTTTTCTTGTTTTTTATTTCTTGTTTGTTTTGGGTTTGTGGGTATTTTTGTAGATGCCTTGCATTGCTGCTCTTCAAGCGGAGAACTAAAAGTGAAGCTTGAAGAATCCACAAGTGCCTTCTAAGAGAATCAGTTCACTGATGAGGAGGGAATTCACACATGGAACCCAAAGAATCCCTTGATTTCAGTGACAGCAATCCCAACACACCAGAAGCTCTTTTTGTAATAAGAGGATGCTGTAATAGCCTTTATACAAATAAATTATAAATGGAATAGCTATGAAGAAATGTATCAACAATACATTTAACATGAAATAATCACAAGCCTGTGTAAACAAAATGTGACAAAGGAAGTCTGGATCTGTATTCTCTCATTCATGTCTGTACCCTTTGCTCAAGTGCATGGGCCACTTCCAGTCAGCAAAGACATGTGAGTGATTGACATGTGAGTAAAAGAGTTAGTATGAGATCCTGAGTCCATTTAAAAATGCACTTAAAATGCATTTAAAAATGCAGATGACTGTGTGGAACCAGAAGTTCTGGTGAAGACCTAAAAGATGTAACTTATAATGATCAGCCAATAGCCCTTGCCAGTCAGTCAAAAATAATGATTATTAGGTGTTCTTAATTTGTATGTGATTGCTTGGTAAGACTGAGCACTTAATTCTGTCAGAGATAAAGCTGCCACAGGAATATAGGACCCAAAGGATATGTATTAAAAGATGTTTCCATTGTAATGTGGTAAGCAAAAATCACTGCATCCAAAGCCTGTCTCAGGCTCTAATGCCTCTGGGGGAATTGCTGCCTCCTGCTCACCTTGGTGTTTACACGCTGTGATGCTGTAGTCTCTTGAGGCCCAAATTGATATGAAAAGCACCATCCACCCCCACCTCATGTTTTGCAGGAAGCCAAGGGAGAAACTGGAGCTGAGCTGCCACTCAGTGCCAGAAAGTGCTGGAATCTGGATTGCACCCGTGCTTTGCTATCTTGATGTGGGAGGAAGTCTTTGGGCTTTGCCTGACACTCAGCCAAGGGGCCAGGATTACCCTTTCACGGGGAGCCTAAGCATGTCCCTTGACTCCTGATACTAATTAGCAAGCACTCGACAGTAGATTGTCCTGTCAGTGGAAAAGGACAAAGAACCTGGAAGCTGAGTGAGAACTGTTCCTTCCAAACCAACCCTCCTCATCCAGGAGTGTGTGTTGTGAGCTGTGCTTGAGGCCACTGTGGGCCAGAGTGAAATCACCTGCTCTGGGCTCCTGTTCTTGTAGAGCAATAACCCCTCCTGGGCTTTGGATGTAGACTTCAGTAATGACATATTTCCAGGTTTCATAATGGGAGTGTCCTGGAGTGCTGAGCCATAGTGCTGAGGGCTTGTTTCCTATGGGAAAGCTATTTTACCTAATTCTGTGGGTTTCTTGGCTAGTGCTAACAATATTTTCCTTGTCTTAGAGCATGGGGGGTTGTATTTAAGGTTTGTCTCCTACGAAAGATGGCATCATTAACATTTTAAGGTGCTCTTGAGTACCTCCAAGTTTTTATTACAAAACATACTGTGCATGTAGCATTCCTGATGGTGTGGTACAACAAACCAGCACTGTCAGCACTTGTGTGCAATGCCTTCACCCAGTCTCAAATTCAAGACATTGAAAATATGCTGTTGAAGTCTTACAAGTTTTGAGTTAGGCTTAAGAAACAGTAAGATTTTGTTTTATTATTACATTCTTCTGTTTCTGTGCAAATAATACGTAGCTGCACACGTATTGTTGAGGTGCATGCGTATGATGTGATAAATGTATGAATGTGAATACAGAGGAATAGTTTGGATAGGCACATGACTGCACAGCAAAGAATGTAAGAGCGTCAGGGGCACAAATAATGAAGCAGTAATTTTGTGAAGGATGTCCTGATTTCACTGATTCTCTCCATGCATAGTGCTTTGCTTTCTTTTCTGCGGCAGGAATGATCTGAAATCTCTTCCTGAATTTTACTAGCAATGTTGCTGAGTTGTGTTGGTTTTTTTTTTTTCCTGGAATGACTAATAAAATACATCTTTGAAGTTCATGGGAGAACAAACAAAAAACCAACCAAACAAAATGGGGCTGTTACTGCCTGGGAAGTCATTTTGCAACGGATAAAAGGTCACAGTAGCTTTTTTCAGTGGATTTTCCTGTTGGGAATATTTATCATCTATAAAGTGCTGCATCTGCGACCTTTGTGAGTATTTTATCAATAAGAAAGAACTGAATAATTCTACCATTTTTGAAAAACCGCTCATCTATATTTAAACAGTATGGAAGAGAAAATCTCTGCGCTCAGAGCTTTGGAGGCATGTTGCATACAATAAACCTTTTTCTTATGGCTATTATTAACTTGCCACATTTAGTTGAAGAGGCAACAAGGTGTATAAATTCTCCATATTTTATGTAGAAGTAGTTAATTCAGTTGTATTTGATTTATTTGCGTTTTCTTATCAATATCTATCAGTCATGAGCAGAAGTGACCATAAGCCACCCCCAGCCTGGGATGGGGTGCAGGGAATTATTGCTCACAGTCTGTGCTGTCACATAAACACAGTGTGGGTATGTCTGAGAGCAGGTTCTGCCCAAACTGTGTCACAGTGAGGTTGCCTCAGACCCTGAGTTCCATCGTGGATTAAAGAACAAGCCCAACCTTCTCAAACTTGAGCATGAAGACATATAAGTAAACATGTAGCTAGAGAGAATTTTTCCTTGCTCTGTAGCAAACCTGATTTTTTTTCCCCAAAGCTCCTATAAAACATTTTTAATCACTCTGGTGGAAGTTTTAATGTTTAAGTTAAAGATATCTAATAAATACATTAGTGGTAGAATTAATGTAGTCCATAATTTTCAGATAACTGATATCTTGAAATAATGAAAAAACTTACACAAGTTTTTCTGGTCATTTAGTAAGACTCCTTTTTCTGCTATTTTGCACGTCATATTATACTTGATATTATTAGTTATTTTCTTCTCTTGCATGTTTCTAAGAAGAGCATTATGAGTGCCTCAGACAGAACCTTAATGAACACAGATGTGCAATTGTGAAATAACTATCACTGTTATGTTGAAAGTGCTTGCACAGGCTCTAATTTGAGAACATAAAAGCTGTAGTGTGATTTATGGATAATGACAGTTAATGTGGTCTAAATTATTAAAAATTGGGAGTAGGCTTTGTTTCCTAATTTTATATTTAATTTAAAACAGCAAAATTTAGGCAAGTTCAAGGATGAGATAGAAGTCAAGATTCACCAAGTACAGATATGAAATGCACATCCTGGTCAGTAAGTCAGCGAATCTGAATCATCCCTTCTCACTCTGTCATTGAATTGCTTGTTATATAAAATTATAAATAACCTCATGACGTCTGGAATTTAGCTGGGTGCTATATAGGAGTTGTGGTCCCAGCAGCTTGTGTGGAATAGCTGCAGAATACAAAATAATGAAATAAAACAGCTGTAGTTTCAAAGTCAGACTCTTCATAACGTCCTAATGACAGCAGAGTGCAAACAAGGAAAGAACTGAGCAATTTAAGACAATATGTCAAAAACCTAAAGTCAACGAGTGACCCTCCCAAACCTATTTAATATTGTTTGACACAACCTCTTGTTTGAGCTCACTTGTCAGTCTCGCAAAATACATTTTCCAGGCATCTTGAGATTCTTGTCATCTTGGAGCAGCATCTCTGCTGCAGCATTTTTTGGCAAACAAATCAGAGAAGTAACTAAAAAAATGAGTCAGTGCTCTTCCTAGTCAGAGAGAAAATTGTCAAGGAAGCCATTTAAAAAATAATTTCAGAATTCCAAGGCTGTGACTGCTTTTGATGGCAGAGTTATACAGGTAGTGATCATTCACCTTGCTCTCGCCTTGGGTAGCTTTGTATTAGATGTCTGACAGATTCTGTGTCTAAAATCAATTCAGGAAACTCAGGACAAGTGTCTGCTATGCTGGCACATTTAATCTGCCCACAGACCAGAAGTGCCCTGATTTTTTTCTTTTTTTTTTTTCTTCTGACCAGGAGCATGGTTCATGCAACATTTGCTTCTCTGTAATGTGGTAGAATATGCTGCTCTTTTCCTAATCTCGCGTTCTTTTATTTTGAATAATCAGTAAAAGCAACTAAATTTTTATTCTCAGTTGTGTGTTTCAAGCTATTAAAAGGACTTAGAGTCCTGTAGGAGAACAGACCACTTTGCTCAGTGTGTTTATGCATGTGCAGGTGTGCATGTGTGCATGTGGTTTGCATGCAGCAGCAGCTGGGCAGTGGTTCATGACATTACCATGAGAGATTTCCTGGTGCCGACACTGTCGATCAAGGAGTCTGCTGATTATTGCCCCATGTTTCTGGACTCTAACTCAGAAGAGCTCAGCTTGACTTGCTGATAAAGTCCTATTTGGCTTCTTCGATCTGACTGTCAAAATATTAATGTTGTGATGCAAAAGCCATTGACATCATCCACAGCTGCTCTCTGTTGGGCAAATGTGAGATCCTGTTCCACACCATAAGCATCTTCAGATTTTTAATCCTTCTTTACCACTACTTCTGTGGCCTGAGACTAAGTTTTCAGGTATCCTTCTTTTCTTTTTTTCAGCTCATACCCACGCAGCACAGGACTGCAGGTAAAGTAGTGCCTGACGTTGTACTGGATGAGTCCAAGATGGAAACATTTAGATGGAATAACAGCTGCTGTTGTATATGTGCAAATTTGTATTGGCAGATGCAAGAAGTCTCAGTAGGTGAGCAAGTTTTTGGATAAAATGATTTTCATTGCACCCAACCATAGTGTTAACTTCTTTAAATGCAGATTGGATTGTAGTGTTTGCTCGAAAACTCTGGGAACAGTCAAGTAGCAAGGAAATACTTGTATTCCCTCCTCTCTTCCCTTCGGGGATTATTTAGTACTTAGTGTCTCAGAAGCTTAATAGAATCTTCCTTACCATAAATTTTAATAGGCAGGTACTGTAAAACATAAAAATGCCAATATACATTTTCTAAATATTTAACCAGATTCTCTTGCTCAATTATTTAGATACATCCAGAGTTCCCTTGAAACAAAATTTCAAGTTTTACATGGATTTAACAAAGTACACTGTAAAGTAAACTGTACAAACATGTCTGTGTACTGACACTGCTGACTACAGAAAAAAAATTTCAATCGAACTTCCGAATTAAAATGCAAGGATTTTAGGATTTTCAGTGATGTGCTAAATCAGATAAAAGTTCTAGAAATTAAAAAGAGAAACTGGAAATGTTTTATTAATGTTTTGGCTTTTCTTTACCAATAATGTTTTACTTGTTTTTTTTTTTCTCTTGTATCAAACATTATTCTGTATATATATATATTTTAATGGTAGTTTTTTTGACAGCTCTTAAAATTAAAAAGGCAGATTTAATCTGGGTTTGTATATACTGGAAATTTTAGGTCACAGACTTAATCTCAGAATATTTTAGTCTTTGCAAAAGAATATTTTACTCTTTGCACATAATTTTATGTGGGAACAAGCTTATGACTTCTCTATAATTTAAGGAGCAGTCTGGAGTAGTCCCTGATTTTTTTCTTGCTGCCAAAGAAAGCCACAAACAGGGATTTTCCTTGTGAGACTTTCTTTTCAATAATTCTTTGAATAAACACTGTTGGCTCATTTCTCCCTGACTGGAAAAACAATCTCCAGGGACCAGGGCCACTCACAGTGCAGGTCCTCATGGTCACGGAGTAAAACTTGATCTTGAGATGGAAAAGGCCTGAGCGTTCCTGCTACTGATTCCTTCTTCTGCTGTGTGAGGTGGAGACAAATATGGCCCAGATCCTCACTATTTTTACTTTCTTCCCCACACTCCATTGCAGCTCTTGAGCAGAGTTTAATGGCAATCTTTACAACCCTTGTCAAAACTCATAATTTTAAAACAATAGGAGAAGAATTATCAGGGGAATATGTGTCTGCATGGGGCAATTTTACTTCCTAGCTAGAGGAGGAGAATCCAGGACATTTAAAAACATAAACCAATTCCTACCGGTTATTTTTCACTTTTAGACAGTAAGGCAGCCTGTAAAGCCCATCAAATGCCTGATGTGAGCTTTAATGAGTTTTAACCTTGCTTTTTGCACAAAAAGCTTTGCAGACTTCCTGTGCTCATTGAAAAATGTGGTATTTTCAGATGCACAGATTGTTTCAAAACCACTCTATAAAATCCCTGTGGACACAAGAACTGCTGATATTCATGCACTAGCATTTGAATCTTCCTAGAAATGCAGTTTTTTAGTTCAATTTTTTACTCCCTACTATATGCAGGAGGTAAGTTAATCTGTGACTGCATCAACATGAGGCTACCATCATGAAGATGTCGTTTTCCTTAGTGGCCCAGAGTTTTCCA
Source organism: Atrichornis clamosus (assembly GCA_013400975.1). NCBI lineage: Eukaryota > Metazoa > Chordata > Aves > Passeriformes > Menuridae > Atrichornis > Atrichornis clamosus. Next base: position 543,277 of record WBMZ01006400.1, on the reverse strand, counting down.
ATGTTCTCATAGAATTCAGATGAGAAGCAATTGCTTTATTCTCCTTGATCAGGTATTCTGGAAAGAGAGATGGTCCTGAGCACAATGTCACACATTTAAAACACCAACAGACTGATTTAGTACTTGCTGACAACTCGGGTGCACACTATAATCTTGTTTCAAGATGCTGTCCAGAACAGTGCTGTCGAAACAGTGTTTGGAAAGTCACTCTTCCAGCAGCTGCAGTGACAAACTTCAGGATTAAATTAACGCACAGTATTAGAAGTTTCTCTTCAAAGAGCTGGATGCCAGAGGAATCATCATAAGCTGTGTCCCTGTCCTTTTTCATCTTGAAGGTGCTGGTTGTGTTGTTTTGCATAGTGTTGGTAAATGACATGCAATAATGGACTTATATATAAGGTATAAACGTATGTAGAAAAGACTGTTGCCTATTCCCGGGAGCCTGGTTTAAAGGAGGAAAGCCAACTTTCCTCGTGGTAGAGGCAAATCCTCTCCATGTGTTACCCCCAGAAGTGGGTTGTCTGGGAATAGGTAAAATCAGCCTGAAAGGAAGGTGAATTCCCATCAGGGATGGAGAGAGATGGCAAAGGAGCACTTGAAATGTGAGTGTGCTCATATATGTAACTATTGTTGAGATGATCATTAATAAATTCAGATTGTGCTTTGTTTACTGCATAAATTATTTCCTCAGAGGGAGAAGGGATCTTCTCCAGCTGAAGGGAAAGTTTGGAGGTATGCTCAGGTAAGCTGTTCCTTGTAAGACCCAGACTTCTGCCTTGCTGGGACTCACTGTCTACTTGCAGGAGGAGTAGGGGAAACAAATTCAGACCCTATTCACTGCAGTATTAGCTAATTCATCTTAGATGCTATAATTTTGTGCTTTGGCAGGGTGATTTACTGGAACTGCTCTCCATGTCTCCAGCTGTCACAAACTCATTCTCGAGATGATCTGTTTAATCCTCAGTGTTATGACATAGAATGGGGAGACATTTCAGTGTAAACTGGGAAGTGGAGCATTGTTCTGTACTAAGAAATGTAGCCCCTGGTTCAGTATTATGCTGCATTAATAATTGAAAATGCCTTAAAATAACACATAAGGCAAGTCCCTAGAGAACTGTGTGTGGTGCAAGTTGTTACTGGGCTGGCCCTGCACAAGCTTCAGGGGCATAAATGAGCCTGCTTGCTTGGGGCTGAAACATAATCCCTTCTCTAGTGAATAAGACAAGTTGTAAGATACTCCTTGCTGTGCTACTCATGGGCTGGGAGTGTGTGTGGGAAATTATAGAATTATTTTTGTTGGAAAAAACTTCTAAGATCATAGGAGACGTACATGGATCATGGACATAGATCATGGACACTGTTAGCCCAGGACTACCAAGCCCACCACTAAAACCTGTCCCCAGGTGTCTCACCTACACGTCTTTTATATCTCTCTGGGAATGGTGACTCCACTGCTGTGCTGGGCACCCTGTTCAATGCCTGACAACCATTTTGGTGAAGAAATTTTCCCTGATATCTAATCTAAACCCCTCTTGGCACAATTTGAGGCCATTTCTTTTTGTCCTAGGAGCTCATCACAGAGTGGTTTGGGTTGGAATGGACTTTAAAGCTCATCTTGTTCCAACCCCCTGCCATGGGCAGGGACCTTCCACCAGACCAGGTTGCTCCAAGCCCCATCCAAGCTGGCCTTGGACAGTCTCAGGGATGGGGCAGCCACAGCTTCTCTGGGCAGTCTGTGCCTCACCACCCTCGCAGGGCAGAACGTTTTCCTTGTACCTGATCTCAGCCTGCTCTCTGTCAGTTTGAATAAAGAGGAGCATCCCTACTCATCCTGGCATTCCCTGCTTCAGGTTCCATGGAGTAGACGGCAGTTACCTGCTGTTCAGAGGGCCTGAGGAGGTTTAATTTTGTAATTATTGTAATCTGGGGGCTTGAGTTGTGTAACCCTTTATTAAAGCATTTTTAAAAATCAGACGTTTAAGCTGCATAAGTGCTAATGTATAAAGTACCAATTAGAGGAACAAATATAACAGTAAAAAAATTCTTCAGTTGGGGAAAAAAAGCAGCTCTCATCTGCTTTTCTGGTTTTAAGATTTGTAGCAGTGATGACTTTTTTTTTTTTGCTTACTCATTATTCATGTTAAGTATTTTACTTATTACTAAACCACTGTGAATTTTTTATTTTTCCTTTTGAGAGGGAGATTGTTTTTCCAGTCAGGAAGAAATGGGAGCTGATAGTTTTTATTCAAAGTATTATTGAAAAGAAAGCGACAGGCAGAAAAATCCAGACAAGTAAGAAAGTCAGCCACGAGGCTTACCATTACCAATAAAATTTTACCTTGTCTATAAAAGTGCATGTGTGTCTCTTGGGTCAAATCCAGTGCACTCTTTGTGCTTTATTAGTTCCTTTGATGTCAAAGGGACTAACTCTAGCTGTTGAAAATAAGGTAAGAATTATAATTTATTGCTTCCAGAAGCTCTATCAATTCTGTATATCCCAGGGCAAGTTGGATATTTTGAGACACCTAGAAGACCAATAACCAACCTGTATTTTCTCTGCTGGCCAATCTGGGTCTACAATCTGTACAAACTATACCCGAGGACTCGTGTTGAATATCTGTTCTGCTCTGTTGCTATTCACCTCTGACTACTTGTAATATTATAGATTTATTCTGGATGTGAGTGCAAGTTGCAAGACAATATATTGATTCAGAATACCTGGTAATAGAACAGTAATTGCTTTGTTTTAAAATTAAGTGACCATACTCATTTTAGAATCTATAGTATTTCATCATTTCTAGTAGTATCATGATATGAAAAAGAAGAGACTCCACAGCCAATTACCCTCCCAGAAACAATAATCCATGTTGCATTTCCCAAAAAAACAACAATCAGGAAAGCTCTTGTTACTTACCAGAAAGTGTCTGATTTGAACAAAGGGGAAGAAGAGCAAAATAATGTGCACCTTTTGAATTATTTGTAGATACTTATATATGTTAACAGAAACTATTTTTACTTTTGTTCATATAAGTATGCTTCAGTTTTATGCTAAATTAATAAAGCAACTTGGAATTAGATATACTCTATGCTTTTTTATGAATACAAATGCACTATAAAAGCAGTAGTCATCAGTAAATAATAGGTTTTCCCCTCCATTACCATATTTAACAAGTAGAGAAAAAAAATAAGTGCTGCTTCCAGTACTGACTTATGGTATTCTGCTGGAAATGGGGTCTGATGCATTTTTCTGCTTTCAAAGATTAAATTCCCTGTGGCACGCAACCTGCATATTTTCTGAATTGTGGACTAATTTGCATTTTTAAAAACATCTGTTTATGAATATCTTTGTGATAATAATTACTATTTACAAAGTTTTAATCAGGAGAGGGAAATTTTAAACGAAGAATACTAGGGGGACCAGATTTTTACCTTCTGGTCATTATTGCCACAATTTATTCTTCTACAGTTTGTCAATTCATTTCCCCCCCTCCCTACTTATTTTTTCTCCACTTTAAGCACATTTCTTTCCTCATTTTAAGCACATTTCTTTCCTCATTTTATGTTTTTTCTTCTTTTACCAGTGGTGGCATGAAAAACCCAGACTGAAGCTACCCTTTTACTTTGTAAACAAGACCTTGTTTGAGTGGAGATGAGAGGAAGGGTTTACTGGGGACGAGGGTTGCTGTTTCCAAGAAGATTAACTTGTTCTTTAATAAAAGTGGAGCAACACAGGAGCCTGATGTGACTGCTGGACACAACGTAGGCATGTACTGAGTAAGGGATTGTAAGTGGTAGTGTAGCAGTTTACAGAAACTCTGGTCAGAATCCTACCAGCTACTTCAGAACCTCTAAATGAGAAAAAACCACATCCGAAGGCCATACAGAGCATCAGAAAAACCTAATAATGGGGCTTGTCCTTCAAAGCAAGAAACAATAACTAAGCAGCTTTAAGTGTTTTTCCTCAGCTCCTCAGCTAGGGAAGGCCTTTACAAAAGATGCCCTGAGCCAGCTGTGCGCAAACAAGTGGAAAATCTCATTAGATTTTAACACCTTGAAGGAACTGCATTTTTTATAGTACAACCATTTTCCTTTCAGACCCTCTAGCATCTTAATCAATTAAGCACCACAGTCCTGACACTGATTCATACAAAGGTTAGCATAAAGTGGTTTTGCAGTGCAGAAAACATATCTTCAAAGGGGACGGAAAGGGACTTTTGTCTACATGAGAATCAGTCCCAGTGCTATATGACAGTCCCTTGATCCGCTGCACAATTTTTGGTTCTGCAGACACAGGACCTGAGGGTTCTGGAAGTGAGAGTGAGAAAATCAAGAGGAAAAGTCTTGGCATTTTTATCCATGGTGGGAAGAAGGATGACCTTGTCTTAATCCTCCTCTCCCCTTCCTCACTCCCAACAAGTTTGCTAACACTGGCTGATTGGCATAAGGTAAAATATTGTCTTGGTCAAGAAGCTGGAAATTTAGTATGTTACTTAGCTGAGAAAAATAGGCTACTGCTCTGTCCCATTGGAAACAAAAAAAAAGTGGAGTCTTTAAGTTGGCTAAGTCAAGATGGGTGACTTGGATAGAAAGCTAATGAAAATTCTATACATTTCAGATCAGGTCAACTCTCTGTTCTCCTCCTCTTTTTACACAAAGGCAAATGTGCTAATCCTCATCTCTGCTTGTCTTGTACTTTGTTATAGCTCATTCAAGTGAGTACCACTGCTGCAGAAAGCTCTCCATCCCTCCTAATTAAGACAGCCTGCACAAAACATCATTAGGTGGAACAAAGCACAGCATCTACTTGCAATGCTCTCTGTAACTCCATTACATAGCTCGAGTCCTTTAGCTATCAATTACCTTGGAGTAAAGCACTCGAGACCAACCAGCCCTTTGTGGTGGTGATGAAGCAATCCTGTAATCCTGAGCTATTATAATATCACAGGATTTTTGCTAAATAGAAACAACCAAAATAGAGTAAAATTTATATGCTACTTTTTTCTTTTAACTCATGCTGCATGGTTTCTATACCATACTTATGAGAGCTGGATACTGGGTGGTAGTTCACTGAGCAACACTAACATCAAAACTGTGTATTTTTTTCTTTCATTTTCTAATGGGCAGAGTGGTGGATGAAATGTCTTGCTTTCTTTTAAGATGTTCTTGTTTTCCAGCTTTTAGAAAAGTAGGCTTTAAAAATATTTTAATCAGAGGAGAAAGAAAGGAAGAGTTTTGATTCACCTTTCCATCTGTGAGAACTTATTCAAGGTTGTGGACTTTGGCCCCAGTAGGGTTTCAATTTGAAAAGTAATTCAGAATTAGAGGTGGCCAAGAATTTCCTTCCATTAGGATTATGTAATTGGAAAGTACATTCCCAGTTTTTGTTGTTTCTCTGTTGTTGCTGCTTTTCTTTTTTCCAATGAGGAAATTTGAGTAGAATTGAAATATTTCACCTGCTTAAATACAGTTAAAGCATTTTGGGTCTCTTTGATTATGCATTTATTTGCATGCACATGAGAATTCAGATTGAAAGGAATACTCTATTACTTTTTCTTCTTCAGTAGACAAAAATGTTAACACAGATTTTTAAAACTATGTGCACTCTTCCAGAAGCACAGGCTCATTTCTGACCTGCACAGAGGGCTCTGGGGCTGCAGCAGAATGAAGGAGATCCCTCACAGCCACTGCTCTCTGGCACTGAAGGGTGTCAGTGGCTGGATGGTGATTGAAGGAAATAATTTCAGAATTTCCAAACTTAACATTGACTGGAAACCCAGCAGCAAATGTAGATGGCTTCAGTTTTTACTCCTAATCTAAAAAAGAAATATCAAAATATTGATGTTTTTGTTGGAAACTGGGAAAGCGCACAGCTCGCCAGGAGAGGAACAGCAGTGGCACCACAAAGCCCCTGTGGGAGAGGTCACTACTGCTAGCTGTCACCTCCCACCCACTTTACAGGCTGTAAAGTATTCTGTGCTTCTTGGGAAGAGCATCATGAAGCTGCCAGCCTGTTTTTGGGGTTTTTTTCTGGTTACTACAGCTGACAGCAGAAAACCCCAGGCAAGGCAAGGCTAACAGTAAGGACATTTTTAAGGCCTCTCCAGGAGTAGACAAGTACTCAACGTGGCATATCTATATGTTATCCACTCCTCAGACTTTTTGTTGTTTGTTCTGCTTGTGGAGCAGAGTTTCACTCTTGGCAGCCTTCCTGTGCAGTCTAACACACCGTCCTTCAGCTCCTCTTGTCCTGAGACAACGGGGAGCCTTGTCAGCACTTAGTGGAATCAGGCGTTTCAGAAGAAAGGAAGAACCCCCCTGACAACAGAAGGAAGATCTAGGAGGAGAAATAATTTGAGATAGCAGTGGAAAGAGGAGGAGGAGCATGAAAAGGAAAGATAAAGGCAGAGGAAGAGACAGGATCAAAAGAGAGGAGAGATGACAAGTGAGAGCAGAACTGTGGGGGAGAGAACAGGAGAAATGCTGCAGCAGCACCAAGAGACTCTAAAAAATATTGAGAGCCTTGGTATGTTCAGAATTCAACTTTTCTTTAGCTATGTGTAGAACAGTATGTCCAAATGTAGTTTTACCATCTACATAGTGACAAAGCAATCACTTTTATGTATTATTTAAATAAAAAGGGTCAAGGCCGACAGTGCAACTTTGCCCTATGCAATGACAGGTGTCTTGTTTCCTTTGGGGGAAAAGGACTACATTTTCCTCTGCTATGTCTGCACGTGCCTCCTGCAGCTGCTCTGTGCCTTGCAGAAATAATGCAGGGCCAGATGCATGAGCTGTGTCACACAGGACATGCAGACAATTCCTGCCTGCTCACATTTGCCCAAGAAAAGACGAATATACCTTTGAAAGCAACAGGCAGATTGGGTATCTGCCTTTTCATATTACCTTTAAGATTAAGAAGATAAGCGGTGCTTTATTTTTGTCCTTTAAGATGCCATTTAACTTTCCCAAGCAGCTGATTACACATTAGGAATGGGAGGATAGGAGGGTGCATTTTGTCTTATCTCTGTGATTTATGGTTGAGCTCTCAAACCATTGGATTCAGCACCTGAAACCCTCACTCATCTCACCAGCTCTAAAGAGAAAAGTGCTTCTGGTTTTGATTTATTCTAGAAATACATATTTTTTATTATGAAGCACAAATTTACTATAATGGCTTTGAGATCCCTAAGGAGAAGCTTTTCCAGCCTGCTTCACATATTGATAATGTAATACAATATATTTTCCCTTATGGCTTTGAAGTACAGGTCTTGAAAATGCAACTTGAAAAAATCTGTTTGAAACTTGTAAGTTGCTCCGTGGAGGTGATTTGTGTTGTAATGCCTGTAGACTGCCCTGTCTGTATTGGATGGAAAACAGCACTTCAATATTAGCAGTGCTGAAACAAGGAACATAGTTTTATAAATATTTTGTTCCTTTTTGGAGCAGTATTTGTTTTATATCTGCTTCCCTATGGTGATTTGGTGTGGAACTGTGTGATCCATCACAGTATGACATGACAAGACAAACACCTCAAAGATACAATATTGTTATCAGAAAAAGAGCGGCCCTTTTGGCATTAAGACAATTTAAGGACACAGTCTATAGGTGTAAATCCATGTAGCTCCCATTGGAATTAAATGTCACTTCTGTTCAGATAAGAAGTGAAGAATGTAAGAGCTTTAAATTGTCAGTGAAAAAGCATGACAAGGTTTACCAGGGTCTGCTGGGTGAAATCACCTTCCTGGGACCCGTGGGTGCCACCAGCCTCCCTGAGGGGCTCGGCTGTGCCCTGCAGAGGGACTGTGCTTCAGCTCTCCTCAGAGGGACCCCTGCACAGTGTCAGCACCAGGCATGGACACACACCTTCCCCCTCGATAATTCAGGAAGAATTGTGAAGAGATCTTCATTCCAGAGCATGTGCTAACGGGGTGTGTGGCTCCTCGGCATCACGGAGGGGCTGGAGCACTGCTCCTGTCAACACAGGCTGAGACAGTTGGGTTGTTCAGGCTGGAGAAGAGAAGGCTCCAGGGAGACTGGATGGCTCCTTCCAGTACCTAAAGGGGATACAAGAGAGCTGGAGAGGGACTTTTGACAGGGGCATGTAGTGTTAGGACATGTGGGAATGGCTTTAAATTGAAACAGGGTGAGTTTAGATAAGATAAGGGGAAGAAATTCTTTCCTGTGAGGGTGGTGAGACACTGGAACAGGTTGCCCAGGGAAACTGTGGATACCCCATCTCTGGAATTCAAGGCCAGGTTGGATGGAGCTTGGATCTTGGATGGATCTGGTGGGAAGCATCCCTGCCCATGGCAGGGAGCCAGAACTAGGTGATCTTTGAGGCACCTTACAACTCAAACCCCGCTCTATGTTGGTCTAAATACTTGCTGTCCCTCCACTATCCCTGCCTGCTCCATGGCTGTGGCAATGGCCACCTTCAGTAGTCTGCCATGAAGGTCCCAGGTGGAGCTCAGAAGTTGAGTTTACAAAACAAGGTCAGGACAAGTGAGGGACACAGTGGGACTCAGATGTGGGCTGGAGGAAGGAGAAATCTGCCTGGGATGTGGGGAGAACCTCTGGATCCATGGCTCTGCAGGGTGTCCCTGCAACCCAGGGGCACGGCTGCACTGTCTGGAAAGCCATCTGGTTTCCAGAACAGCAGAGGTTTTCAGCAGCATTAATTTGCTTTGCTTTCAGAGGAGATTCAAGAAAGGAGAGCTAAGAAGCTGGCAAACCTTCAAGACATTCCAGGAAATACAGCATGTTTGTAATTCATATCATTTAAGCATCTGAGAAGCTTAAAAGCATGATAAGAGCACCCCCGTTCCAGTGCAGCCATTTCACAGGCCTTTGGGAGACAGAGGGTGACTTTAACCTCAGCTTCTGCTGTAAGCTTGTAATCACCTTTTCGCTGCAGGTTCTCTCCGTATGTGCTTCCCTTTTGCTGGAGATGGGGCACATCTGAAAGCCCACACAGTTACTGGCAGTGTTGATCTTTCTTGTCTCATGCACTTTTACTGGATCCTCACTAAACACTTCCTCTAGTAAGCATGTTTTCAAGAACATATTTGGGAAGCAGACAAAGAAGGATGGGATATTTCTGTGAAGACACACTTTTGGCAGCACCGACCCAGGCCAGTGGCTGAGAGGAGTGGGGCTGGCCAGGGAGAGGTGAGCACATCAATCCCATTGCTGCTGGGAAGGAATCTTGACATCAAGCACCACAGGCTGTTGCTAATCAATTAAATGCCTACATCAGAAAGAGAAGCATTTCTGGAAGTTAAACTGGGATTCATTCCATCAGTGTGCAGATTCAAAATACTTGGATTTTTTTTTCCAGTGTGTTCATGCTGCTCTCCTTGCTGTACCATTCTAAAGGGGTGAGCTCCAGGCATTAACAGAGTGTTTGCTGCAGTGATGCCAGACAACATTCCCCCAGTGGTTTGCTATCAGCCCTGCCCAATGGCCTGGCTGAAGAGCTGGTTAAACCACATTCTGTATGGGCAGTGCTGCAGCAATGGCTCCTGGCAGCACCACTACCCCCCTTCTTTTGGTTCTCCCACCGGTATCGTGGCAGGTCTCTGCCCTGGCAGAGGAAGGGGAGTGTTTGCTTTCAGGCTCTTTGCTGGGTGGGATGAGGAGCTGAGCTGAGCTTCCCTCCCTGCGCTGGAGAACAGGAGCTTCCTGAATGCTCAGTGCACCTCAATACTTCTCTACCCCTTCATTACATTTATTTCTGCTCTTTACTGGAGCTATTAGAGGCATCAGGGCTTTAACAGTCCCTAAAGTGCATTTCCTGAAGCACAGCTGCTCCAGATGGGAATTGCGTGAAGCAGCGTAGGCAGCTGATGGGGAATACACTGAGGGCAGGAGCTGGGGGAAGTGGTTCATGTGAACCATTTCAGAGTAAGTTGGAGCTGAAGTTGCACTTTATGACTTTCAAGAGGTGTGAGGCAGTTAGAGGTGTTTCAGAAGTGGCCTCTAGAAAAGTCACCATTTCTCCACAGCTGCCATGTAATGGTACCAGAGATATCACCAGCATTTCCTATTGTTCAGGTGTCACATGCAACCCCTCCCCCGGAGTCAGAACAGCCAGTCGGTGCAGGGGGATAATGCCCTTGGTAAGGGCTAACTTGGAAATCAGACATATGGAAACCAAACACTCTCCATTGACATTACAAGGGAAGGAAGAGAGGAAGGGAAGGAAAGGTTAATAAGCTTAATTTGTCTTTTGAGAACAGCAATCTTCAGAATTAACTTTCCAAATAGGGCCATGACCCACACAATGGTTTCTGAATGCTGGTCACTCACAATAAATGCAGAAATAGTAAAATAACCACGCTGTGAACTACCCATTTCACACACAGTCTGTCTGGGTTCAGCATTTCGATACAAAACACTATTAATCATAGTGTCACAGCTGGAGAACCTTGTGCCTCTAAACGTTTTACAGAAGGAAGGTTTTCACGAGTGTCAAGGCTGCCGTGTAAATCTTTTGGGACAGAGAATCTCCATCCTCTGCAGCGGTCCCCGGATACACCAGAGTCTTTTCCAAACTGCAGGTTGCTCTGTGATCAAGAGGACCACAACAACACAGTGCTGGTTTCCCTCACATTTTGCTTGACATGAGCTAGGACCTGGTCCCAGCCCCAGAAAGGAAAAGAAACCAACCAAGCTTTCCAATAATTTCAAGATACTTTAGGATTCTAGTGCTAAACACGTGGAAAGAGAGCAGTGCAGAGATTTTCCCGGGCAATAGCCACAGCATGTGCAGGGAGTACTCTGCAAAGCTGACTCTACTATCCTAAGGCTGCTGAGGATCTGGTCTTTTTCCTATATTTTGTGTCTCATTTTATTAGTAAAAGATAGTATTTCTTTGCAGCATTGGCTTAGGGAAGAAAAGATTGAGGAAGAAGTTCAGCATGTGAAATATGCACTGCTTGATTTTACACTGGTTTCAATGAGAACACAGAGGGAGAAACCAGGCTCCCGTTCAGCTCTTTTGGCTGAAAACCTGGGGTCAGTGTTCCTATGTGTGCATCACTTCTGGCCACCTGTGCAGTGAAACTCTGCGCCACGTGTGCAGTGAATCCAGATGGCTCTGAACACACGTGTAAACCAGTGCTCTATCCCGCAGGGATAACAGCCCCAGCACCATGCCTGACACCCTCACAGCACTGTCAGAGCCCTCTCCTGACTGCTGACAGCCATCCCTGCAGCCCATTCATTCAAATTTATTGATGAAACGTTAAGGTACCTCAGCTCTGGCAGTCTGATGTTTTGCTTACAGAAATGGTGACACTAAATAAAAATAGTTTGAGATCCTGGCAATGTGAAAACTATTATAAAACAAAAAAAACTATCAAAACAGTCACTTATGCTCTTGGAGAAATACACAAAGAAGTCTATCTTGAGCTTTCTTTTGTGAAAATCAGGGAAACCCCCAATGTTGTGTTTCATGTAGCTCCAATCCCACCTTCTGGGCCAGCTGGCATCCCTGGAATTTGCAGACTGTAGTCGCTTCTTTAATTGTTTTCCAATTATTCATTTTAAGAATTTTAAACAAACTCCCAGGCCATTCAATTAACATCACTTCACGGTGCACACACTCTGCCATCCATCTGCTCAAGTCATCTTTAACTGACACTGTCTTGTACCTGGTATTCATAACTATCAAACAAATCTCCAACAGAATCCACCTTCTGTTCTCACCTAGAAAACAGATTTTGCCATTTTTTATTCTAACACCTGTGCAGCTATTAACATATTTCCACTGGAGATTTGTCACTGGTGAAGGTACATGTTGGGAACTGAGGTTACTTTAATACATTCACAGAAAAGCAAGCAATTGTATATTTTAAAACCAGAAAGGATTATTGTCTGCTCTGGCCTCTTCTGTAACACCACCCATAAAATTTCGCTGCTCTAGATCCTGATGCTGGTTTAATCCTAATACTTGACCAAGGTCAATCTGTTAAAAAAAAAGTTAACTTCTAAACATTTAACTGGCAATAAACAGACATTGTTATCCTGGGTATTAGCTCCTCTCACTGATAAAAATTTGCACCTTATTTCTTATTCCAAAACTATTAAATTTTGACAACAAACACTTTGTTTTTCTTTAGAATGAAAAGCTTTCCCATAAGTTTTTAAAACCTGTGCTTGTCACATCTAAACCTTCTCTTTGGAGAAATAACTATTTATACCCATTTTTTAAAAAATCATAAATCATATTCCTAGCCTTTGATTATCCTTAGAGCTATAAAATCTAAGTAGTCAATCACACTTTTCCCTCAAATGTGGCTACAGAAAAACAATATACTTGCCAGTGGTTGTGAATGTAAAATAACATTGACTCCTTAGTCTGACATTAACCTCAAGAGAAAAAACAAATGATCATTCCTTACATTCCTTCTTTGCATTGTGCTGCTTTTTTAGCATTGTATTTCTGTGCCTGCCAGTAGCTCCTTTCCCAGGAGGAAGCTCCTTTGCCCCAGAAAGTGCCATGGTACTCCATATGCAGTAGGTTTCCTGCCCTTCCCTGGCCGTGCTGTAGCTGTGTAAGTTGCTCCTAGTTTTCACGATATGGGGCACCTTGGGAACTTTTCAGGTAGGCAGCTCAAAATTAAAATCCAACGAGGAAAAAAAGTAACCCAAGAGAAAGGAATTGTCTTCACAAAGCTTAATCAAAATGTGGAACTCATTGCTAACAAATACTGTGGATGCTGAAAGCTTGAGGGGTTCAAGAGGTGAACAGACAAAAAACTATTGGGGAGTGAATTCCACCAGGACTAACAAACACCCGGAGCCTGTGGTTCAGGAGGTCACTCACCACAGATCCCCTAAAGCTGAGGTCAATCATTAGGAAAGGATCGACATCTGTGTTTCTCTCCTTAGTGCATGGTTAAGTGCCAGCTCGTCAGAAGTTGGGACTTGTCTGTGTAGGTGTTCCAGTAAGTTGGTGGATGTGTGTTGGAGTGTCCTGCTACCAAAGGTTGGGGGTAATGCCAGCGACAGGGATGTGAAGGCTTTGAGTGCTCTTGGCTTAAATTTCATGAGGATTTATTGATCACCTTTCTGCGTTTGATGTGTTCCTCAGAGCAGGCTGCAAAAGGTATGATAAGATTTCCATTGCTATGGCCTGCAGCACCTTTTCTGGACCACAGAGTGATTCTTTTTTTACTCTTTTTGTTGTTGTCATACTTTAATATGAGGAGGTTTGGGAGAAAACTATGTTACGATATTTTTGGAGTGGTTTTTTTAATGATGCTTGTATTGGTGTGAGTAGCCTGTGCCCCTGCTATTTCTGTGTTATCTTGGAAGGGAATTTGGTCTCTGTTTCTTGTGTCTATTAAATGAGCAGCTTATGTTTGGGAGTCTTTTGTGTACAGGTATCTGTAGACTCTTATTTTGATAATACTGCAGGTGATTTCCTGTCCCTATAGCTTTAAGGAATTTCTAAAAGAAAAAGCATCATAGTGTTTTTCTGGTTGTAGCATGGATTAAGCTGATGTTCGTAAAGCACTTTATGTAAAGCCTTGGCCTTTTGAGAAATAGTTTTAATTTAATGAATCACTCTGATTCTGCCAAAGCTCTACTTTTTTAATGTTTCTAGAAGTGCCAGTGTGTAAGATACAGCATTCCTGCTTTGGTTAATTCCTTAAATTTGCTAAGAACTGTAGACCCACATTTCTCACATACACAAAGTGTTTCCTTGTGTTCCTGTCCTTCCCAGTAACGATGTATGGAATAACCTCATGCAGCATGTGCATCATGTACAGAGGTGACTTAAAGTTTTTGTACATTTTATAGCTGGCATATTAAAGGGACAGAGAGGCAGAACAAGGTAAGGAAAAGGAGCAGGTTGAGGGAAAGGGTGGGCTATACACAGGATGTAGGTATGAGTTTAACACCAGGTATATTTGTAGAGGGCTCCAGCTATATTTGCTTCTGATCATGGTGCTATGGAAATTCATGCTGAGTTCATGGGGAGCTGATGCCTTCAGTGTCCATCCTCTGCAGCTGTGGAATGTGCAGTGGTGCCCACTGGAGCCCCATTCTTGTGCTTTCCGCCCTGAGCTTGACACAGAAACACAAGCAGAGTTCCTGACAAAGGGGTGTTTGGCATGCTGATGTATGTTCTGGGTACTATACCAAGTTTAAATTATCAAACGATTTTTCTCTATCAGGTGTTTATACATGCAGATTTTTAGCATAGCTGCCACCCATTTATTCTCTCCTCTGCAATGAAAGCTAGCCTGTAGCACAGCTCCATATTGCTCCTGTGCTCAGGCTGAGCTGTGCTGCTCTGCCTGGACTGTGTGCATTGTCATCCAAAAGCATTCCCATTTTTTAATGCTTCAAAACCACAGGGTCTAGTTCTGCAAACCTTAAGCCACACGAGCAATCCCTTGTCCACGAAAATCAATGGAATCCCTTGTGTGAATAAGGATTATGCTAGTGAATAAAGGGTTTTCGGATCAGGGCCCTAACCCTTTTTTAATTAACCTTCTAAGGAAGAATTTATACAGGAAAACTCTGTCTCAGTGGTGAGCGGTCAATAAACCATGTCTTTGTAACTCCTTCCTTCCTTTATGGGTCCTTTGTGTGAGGCTTAAGTGAAATGGATCTCACTCTATATCCCTTCCTTACTTCCCTCCTGACCAGGCCAATCACTTTATAAATGTCATAATTTCTCTCTATGGCTCCCTTTTTGGGTATATTTGCTTATCTCATCCAGTGACTCCTAGCTTAACGATTTTTTTTTTTCTTTTGCATTAGGAAAAAGAAAGTAGAAAAAATGGCCTGAAATGTCAGGAAGGAATATTCTATCTTATTTTAACTTCTGAGAATCAAAATACTATTTTTTATATTGAGAACCCCATGTCAGTTTCTGCTATATGGAAGTTTCTAGTTCCAATATTTCACTATCACAGATGATCTGTCCTAAATATAAAGTTTTAGGATTTGGAGGCTTAACTTTCAGTAATCTCCTGTAATTTCCCATCTTAGGTTCACCTCAATGCCTTACAATGTTGCAGTTATTGTTTGCCATTACAGATAACCACAGTGGCCCAAAAGCAAAACCAGCAGATGACAGAAAATAGAATAATGCTAAGATGTGCTTGTTGAGCTAAAGTGTTTTCTGATAGCGGTGCAGCCTGGAGAATCAAAAGTGTTAGGAAATGGTGGAGATGGAGAAAATGAAGATCTCCATTGCTCTTCGTAGAAAAGTGCGGATTTTACTGAAATTTGCAGGACATAAGGGATTCCTAAACACTGCAAATAGTATAATGTTGTTTTCTCAGTGCTGAAACGAGGCTGAAAGACAGATAAGATCTTCTGTATTTATGTGAGTCAACAGAAGAATTCTGTCCTTTCAGTTTTCTAATTACTCACTTAGAGTTTTTTTAATTTCTGAGAGTATTTGTAGCTGTAAATAATAAACATTCTGTCATATGCTTTCTGTTTTGTTTGTGTGTAGCTACTTGGCCGGAATTGTATCCCTTGGTGTAATGGTCTTTCCTGGTTTTTAAGTGGATAATTGTAACTTAACCACAACGTTTCCTAGTGAACATATTAATGTTTACTCAAAATTAAGTGGAATTAAGGCTGCAGAAAGATTTATTAGAAGAAAATTTCAATTCATGCAAATATCTGCAGGTGTATGGATTGAACAGAAGGTTTGAACATCTTGATTCAAGACAGTACCAGGGTAAAACACTCATTAAGTTTCCTGCTGTTGTTCCAAGCCTTAGCAATTTTATCTCCAGGAAGATATTGAATTAGCTGGGAAGTGGCTTAGCTGAGCCACTGAGAAGCAATGTCAGTTGTGCCATGGACACTTATTTAATCTTGAAGAATAACAGGGATGTCATAATGCTCATACTGGCCTCAGCCCAGTTCTTCCTGAAGGATACCTTACACTGCATTTGTTTGCATTTCCTCTGATCTTTCTTTGAACCCTTTCCCTCTTTTCTTCTCTCTGCTTAAACATTCGTAGTGTGTTCAAAGTAATTGATTTGGTTCTGTGAAGATCTATGTCTGTAATGACAGTCTTGTTTTTCTCTCCCTCTTCCCCTCCACGGTTGTTAGCAATAGAGATTTCCTCTTAAATGCAGGCACAAGTATGGAAATGCAGTGGATAGCTTCTGGTGCTTCAGTTTTGGAGGAAGATGCCTTTGGAGAGGTGTTCAGTGGAGTATTCATCCTTTTAAAAATTCTCAGGAAATCCAATATTTTTCCTGTTCCTTGGGCATGTTAGGCAAAGGCAGTAGGTTAATGCCTGCAAGTTTTGCAGCTTGGGAGGACTCTTTAGAGAACCTTTGGTCTTGTTATCTTTCTGGGTGCCACCTATTAGTTACTGGAAAAAAAACAATTCCACAGTTTACAGCTTTGCTAATGGACTAAGAATATTCTCATCTCTGTCTTGCTGTTAACAATCTGCAAGCAGGGATTTATTAGGGTAGAAAGAAGGCATTTGTTTGTTTGTGTTTGTTTGGGTTTTTTTTTCTCTCTCCAAGTCAGACGGGGTAGTGTTGTGCAGCAGCTGTGAGTGCAAAGCTGTTTATTCCCAACTCATGATTTTCTGGACTCAAATGTTGGTATTGCCCTCCCAGCTCTAAGCATCCTCAAATCCTGGTGCTCAGCATGTTAAACACCATGCTTTTTAAAGTTTGTTTTTACTATTCTGGAAAAAAAGCTGAAGTGGGGAGGGCTATTATTATGAACTTTAATGTAAAGAAATATTTTCTCCCTATTTCTAACTGATCTTGTCATGGTACTTCTCAGTAACTGCATTCCCCCGTCCTCTAATGCTCCTCTACCAGACCTTCAATGAAACACTTCATTTCTGCCATCTGAGACAAGCTGCTGCCTAGTCTCAAAACTTCCCTCTTTCTTTTAATTTATGTTTCCTTCCACGAGTTTTTTGCATCATACTTGCAATTCCCTTGCTAATTCTCTCTGTGTCTTTATCTCTTGGTCTCAGAAAGGAATTAATAATCCTTCTGACAACTTGATACATTTAGCCTTTCACCCTAATTTTTTTCTCAGATGAATTTTTACAGCCTAAAAAATCTTCTGGTATGAAGTTACATATAGATCTTAATCTCAATTTTGCTTTCAATGACCTATCGTAAGTAGACTCAAACACACAGCCTATTATTTACAGGGCTTATTTGCTTACCCAGTTAATCCCAAAATTTAAACTCAGATTTACCATTATTCTAACCCCTCCAATCATTCCACTAATTTATTTACCAGGAATGACTCCTTTTTGTAATGAAAGCACCTTTAAACCTCACATTAAAAGTTTCTTAAAACTGCAACTTATCTGTTTCTCTCAAAAGAGATGCTTTCAAAGGGTTGCATCAGTATTTTAGATTTTTAATTATTTCTATGTCTTGATTTCTAAAACAAGCTGAGCATTAAGATTCTCTGAAGGCAGCAATCTTGTGAGTTTTTAGAAATCATTGTGGGGAACTTGCAGGGGTGGAAGAAAGACTTTTTTAACTATAATTTTGTTTCTTGGTAATTTCTTTATCAATAAAGGACTGAGTAGTATTTTCAGCTGTCTCATGAGTTCACCTGTGGTTCAGAAAGGCCTGATTCTTCTGGGAAGCTGCTTCTCATTGCTGATAGTTTGCACCAATTTGAGACTTTAGTATCTACGTTTCCATCTTTTGCTAAACATAAACTAACTTTTCTGGTGTTTGGTGTCTCACATACAGTACTATTCAACATAATCCTAAATTTTTCAGAGTAATTACAGACACCAAATGAAACAGAATTTGATTTATAAGGGATCAGTGATTCTTTCAAACCCAGTTATGCTATTCTTTTTAGTACCCTTTAGATAACTTATACATTTCTAACAGTTTGAAGTTTTTGGTAGAAGACACTAGATGATTACAGAACATCTCTGTGTGTCTAGTCATTCTGGGTTTTTTTTTTTTCCTGAAATTACTAAAAACAGGTTTGGGAATTAGACTGTGCAATTTCTAATTTCCATTTAACACTGAGAGAGAAGGCACTGGAGATGTATGTGATGGTCTGATTCCAGAATGCAGCAGGAATGAGGGGTTACAGAGAGCCTGGGGTTTGCACCTGGACAATGGCAAATGCTGCAAAGACAGAAAGGAGCTCACAGGGATGAGGTAAAGCCGGGGTGCTTGATAGTGCACCAGACAACTGGTCTATGTCAGGCTGTAGGAACGATGTATTATAACAAATGATATCAGTAATGAGAAAAAGGTGACACTTTTACAGAGTGTAATGAGGGCTAAAGCCTATAACGTGTTGTATAGCTTAACAGCTGGCATTAAATCAGCAGACAAAACATTTGCTGAGATTGTGAAAAGTCTGCAAAATTACCTTTCTGGTATCTGCTGAGTGTACCTGCTTTTATAAAGAGGATCAAAAGAGAAAATGAGACAATTCTTGAATTTGTCAGTTCAGAAGGGGTTTAAATGATGTGTTAAGAGACTGGATGGTGTATTATATGCAGAAATGAAACAGTCTAAAAATGGTTATTGACCGGAGTAATTGATCCAGAGCAGGGCATGGAGAGCAGTGGGGCAATGCAAGACACTAAAATGCTTCGGGCAACCTGTGCAACCACTAAACAGAGTCCAAGCAGAAAGCTCAAACCAGACAAGCAAAGCAGCTTGTCTTGTCTCTGTCTTATCATGCAAATGAGTGTTGATCTGAAGTAGCTAAGAGAAAATGGGATATACAGACAAAACATGCAGGTCCCTTCCAAACCTATTACCCCTTACAAAGGCAATATAAACACATTCAGAGCTGAGGACAATGTCTGTTGTGTTCTGTTGTAGGGTATTGTAAAAGCACCAGTATCTTTACAGCAGTTTAAGTTAGGATACAATCACCAAAATGTTACTGGATTATGTTAGAAGTGGAGGGAATGGAACGTGAAATGTATTTTTGACAGTATGCTAAGACACCAGGAATGAAGATGCAGTAAACTTGATATTTTAAATGGATAGAAAAAAACCCCCCACATCTTTCAAGTACTTTTGCAATGAAGGTAAGGTATAACTATAAATACTGTATTTTTCTGTGGCGTGTTATGAAGTTTTCCACAGGTTTTAGGAAGACAATATCTTAAAACTGTGTTTTTTAGGAGAGACTAAACATAGAGGTCTCTAGGCTTCTTCAGTAATTAGGAAAGCAAAAGAAAAAGGCGAAATATAAGTCCCTCACAGAAATCATATGACAAGAGAAGTAGAACACTGCAACACGTTTCCACCAGTTGAGGCTCTATAAATCCAAACTGGATTCAATATTAACTCATACTTGCAATTTAGTAACTTTTAACCGAAACAGTGGGTAAACTTGTTCCACTAGTTGTTGGTAAGCTCTCAAATCTACCTAGATAAATTTGTCTATAAAATTGGAGATTGAAGTTGATAGCAAGAAATACCTCTTCAAAGACAGTTGCAATATCACCAGCTAATCCTATCAATGCCATCAGTACTTGTTTTTCAGCACTGAACAATAAAACTGATGCTTTATGACATTGTTAGCACTCAGTGGTATTGGAAGCCAGTGGTATAGAGCCCCTTAAATAGCACTGCTGAGAAATTGTCGAGAATTTGAAGGGAATAAGAAAAATCAGAATTTTTTTTTTTAAATTTATTTTTTGGAGATTCAACTACGTTATGGTTGGCAGAGTTTCACCTAAGCCTTGTGATTTATCTTGAGGAACCTTAACCTTCAAACGTTCCCCGTGTGTGCCCCTCTCTGCAGGCAGTCAGTTATTTCTGCAGGATTTTGCCTACGGCAGTAACAGTGTTCGATCTGCAGAATGAACTGTTACAGAATGAATAGAAACACATTGATTCGCGTGGCATATTGGGACTTTTCATGAGTGATGGGGCTCATATTGTGCAAGAAAGTCCTTACACACCTTTGTCTATAAAGCTACCTTATGATGCTTCCCTAACTGGAACAGGAGCAGTAATTTCACATCTGATGGAAGATCAGAGTGAAAGGTTCATTGCCTTTGCCTCTAAATTCCTTACTTTGGTGAAACGGAGCCGCATGGAAATTGAGAAAGGATCTCTGAGCTATTCTTGGCAGTTTAAAACTTTTCACTACTGTTATATAGGTAATGATTTATGCTGGTTGAAGATCATCAACTATACTTTTAGCTTTAATCCCACAGAAAGGAGTTCTGACCATAACTGTTGCAAAGCTTTCAGGATGGGAAGATATTGTTTGGCAAACTTTCCAGTGGAAAATTCCCTTTTAGTGGGGGCCTATAGATTCTGCATAGCACAAATTCAAATTCTCAAAAAAATGCATTAAAATAAGAAACTAATCTGATGATTAAAACTTATACAACACAAAGCGGGCAGGTGCATATGTACAAACTGCTTCATGACAAACATAACGTCCTTCTTCCCACATGTGTGTGTCTTGTAACTCTTCCTCATCTTTGGAAGAATTTTGTGTCCTCTGTGGCTTTTGCAGCTTCATCCCTCCCACAGTGTACCCAGTCATGTACTGCACCTCCCAGTAGCTGCCATCACCCCTGTTTCTGCTGTCTCCTGTATCGTGGTAAAGGGAAGAAGCAGTCTGGAGTTTCAGCTCCAACCATGTGTATGCAAACCCTCAGGTGCTGCGTGACTGCTGCTTCAGGGTCAGGAACAGAAGAAGAGGTGGTGCAGCCTGATCTGTGGGGTCCCTCACTCATAAGTGGCTCCTGTTTGCTTCCTTTATAATGACTGGGGCGAGTTGTGATTGGGTGTGTTTGGTTTGGTTTGTTTATGGTGAGGGGTTTTTTTTGTGTGGTGGGGCGGTTAGTTTTTTGTTTGGTGTTTTTATTTTGCTTTGTTTCTTAAGAAATTAAAATCTCTGCCCTCTTTGCTCATATGTTAGGTTTGGCTGAATGTGGTGGGTGGGTCTAGACGTGACTGGAGAATGGAAACAGTTAAACCAGGCATGTTTAACCTCAGGCGTGGCATTCTGCAAAGCACCTCAGAAGCTACACGATAAGCCTTGTAAAATTTGATTGCTCCTGTTACTCTTTCATGACGGAATCATCACCTAGAAACCAGGCTTAAGATAGCTCCATTTTTAATTTTATTTTATTAAAAAGTCTTGCTGGGTCTCTGTTACAATCATTTAGGTGTGATTTTAAAAGGGCCTGTTTTTTCCAAGTTCAGGGTGTAGGAAATACTGAATGCTCAGATTGTCTCCCTCCCCCCTCTCAGTGGTGAGGGACTTCTACAGAAAGAGAAGAGATAACATAACGGTCTCAAGGGTTTTAAAAATGCATCTCCAGGCCTAAATATTTTCATTTTCACCTGAGTTTTACTAGCAATGTTTTGTTTAGACTGTGCTGAGTCGTTTAATAGGTATGTACATCTCTCTATTTGTGGGATCTAATTCTTTTGCTTCATTAGATATTCACTAATGCTCAGGATGGAGCAGTGCAGGGACTGGAAAGCATAAAATTCTCATTTCTGAACTTGGATAAATTGCATAAATTTGAAGAGCAGAATGTAATTCTCACCTTGAGGGCCCTAATTGTTTTTTGAAATAAGTAGAATGTCAGAGCAGCTCCTCACTAGCCTGACACAGTGCATTGCTGCACAAATTTATTAATACTTTCAAGAAAGGAGTGACTCATAGTGTTGCGTGGGCAAAGATAACTTACAGTGAAACATCAGGTTTCTGTGGGGCAGCTGGAATGCAGAACAGGCCATTACAAATCAGATCTTGGCTATGGCACTGAGGAGCTGCATTTTGAACCTCTCTCAAGGTTTTTTCTTTTTTAAAAATCCCAGTAGAAATAGGGATATTGGAAAGAACCAGAGTAGTTGGGTGGTTCCATGAATATTTATTTTTATTGTAGAAGGAAAATGAAGTAGTGAGATGCAGCAGATAATTTATGGAAACTTGGGATGATAATGTCACAGCTTTATCCTTCATGCTGTTAAGCAGAAGTGGTATTGAATGTGACACAGACAAGTAGGATGTTTACTCGGATGTTCCGCAGAAGGGATGCTTATTGAAAATACAGAGCATCAATACAGCCAGACAGTGATGTGTGTGTTAGTACCAATGAGCTTTGTGTTTGCTTTTACTTGAAGGTATTTTCTTTGAGATATTTATATGAAGTCAGAAAGTGTATCTATAACAAATACCCTTGAAATTTCCAGAGTATTTGTTTAACACCTGCTGGCCATGCTCAGAGACACCTTATACATCATCACCCACCAGACAGACTGCTTGTGCATGGCATTGCATGCCAGCTCTGCTTCTGGCAGTCCAGGTTGGAGCCGTATTTAGTGCAGGGTTTCTCAGGTGCTCACCCTGCCCGGCAGGGGAGCCCGTTAATGAGCACGGAGCAGCTCCTGCAGCAGTGCAAGGGCACAGCAGCAAGATGGGGACAGCTTTCCAGCCCTTTGCAGTAGAATGCGCTTGTTTCCATCCAGAGGGAGGGTTATTTCCCCATCCTTCATGCTTTTGGAAAAATGTTGATGTCGGATAACTGTGCCGATCCTGGCACAGGATCCTGGTATGGTAAATGATTATGGATTATTATAGATCACCTTGGAGTGGATGTAATCTGAGAGGTGGTCACCAGCTAATTCAAATGCTCAGAAATCTGCACTGTTTATGGGGGGGGAAAGTACTTTTTAGATGAATTTGTCTGGCAATTTCTGCTATTGCCTTTGTGGTGAAATCTGCAGAGCACTTACCCGATTGATGCACAAATACTATGCAAAAAGGTGAACTCGGATCTAAGGAAAAAGCTTTATCAATTCATTAATCAGAATCAGATGACAATCTTGAATTGTGATGAAGCCATGGAGATTCTTTGTTTCTTCACTGGCTGTCAATAGGAGTTTTTATAATCTAACACATTTGATGTAATTTTTTTTTTATTACCTTTTGCTAAATCTTAATTTCATAAGTGACTGTTGACATTTTGGACTGAATAATAAGAGAATATCAAGCAAACAGTCTAATCAATCTGAAAATATACTCAAGTGGGACAAGAACACTTCCTCATCCTGCACCTTTATCAGGTTAACCCTGTTCTAATGCTCTCCAGAAGGCTGCCAAAATACTGCTCTTTGTTAAATCACATAAGAATACCTTTATTATAAATTTACCATTCTTTATTTACTATCTGATAAATTAGTTCCTCTTTACTTCTAGAGTAATAGCAATATGGTGCCAAAGTTCTAATTATTTAACCTAACTTTCTAATACGAAGTAGGTCCACAAGATGGCCCTTTTGCCTTGCCAAGTCTTGGGTCATGGGTGAGAGAAGACAGCACTGTGGGTATTGATCTCTTCTGTCCTGAAATCCTATATTCAGAAACACACACTGATTTGTGTGCTTCATTAACATTTGTTTTTTCTTCACCATAATAACAAGCCGTTTGTATCTTGCTCAAAAATAGACAGAGATTAATGCAATGTTGACTGCAAAATTACCAAGGAAGAAAACTGCTGCACTAGATAAACTTTATAGGTCATTTTCCTCCAGTTTCACAGTCTGGGTTGACTCCTTGTGTAATAAGGTGTGGTAGGGATTGTGATTATCATAAAATAAACCCTGGAGTATTTTAAAGGTACAAAGCATAACTGCCACTGTTTGACTTCCTAGAAATAGTTCTATTTGGTAACTTTTGTTAGTTTCAGAGATGCCTAATTAGTAAGCACATGCATGTTTACTTGTATTTATGCATATCCATCCACACAGAAACTTGCAGCACAAATAATGTATATTTTTTACTGGAAGGAATACATTAAGAACTTAGAAGTGGAAAAAGTAAGAATTTCATCTTGCTTGTAGTATCAGTAGTAAAAACTACTGTTCAGTTTCTGATGCAGGTGTACAGGTATTTTGCACTGAACTAAAGCACATCAGCACTGATTGTGAGAGGTTTCTGAACGTGCCAGACGCAAGGGATTAGAGTAACAACCTAACCCACTTTAGGGAATTTCTCAGCAAGATACATCTATCAGTTAAAAATAAACACCTGAACATCACTGGGACTTTCGATATAGCTGCTGATGGAATGATCTGATCCCTTTTTTTTTCTTCTTGGTATATTCTCTGTACTTATTTCAGAGTCTCAGCAGGGTAGATGTAACTGCATATTGCACAGGTTCATTTTTCAGTGTGCACCAGGTGTAAACTGACCTAGCAGCTTTGCTTTTCAATTCCTGTGGTTTCATCAGGCTGAGACACACACGTGCCTTTTGTGTTCTTCCACACTGCCTCCTCAGTTTAATGGGAATTTCAGGAAGTGTAGAATGATTGGACATATTTCCTCTCCCTGTTCTTCACCTCTGTTCCCTTAATAATGCGAGTTCAGTGCAAATCTGCAAGACTGCTTTCATCAGATGGAGTGGGAACCAGATTTGTCTTCAGCCCTGTGGATCCTTAAAATATAGCACCAAAGCACTGGGGTTTTTTTTTAGGGTTTTATAGGAAATACTTTTCTTGCAGCAAAAAAACGACAAGAATTTGGAATGCAACTATCAACCTTTAAAAATTAATGAATTCAATGGCTATCCTATACAACCTTTTCTAATAATATATTTCCTCCCAGACAATTTTTCAGTGCCTAGAGGTTTCCCCCCACTTTGAATTAATTATTCAAAAAAACGTTCCTTAATATCACTTTTGTCAGTGTTTGTGACATGTCCCTTTGTAAACACAAAACTTTGCGAGCCAAAAAACTTGATTCTGACCTCAACCACTTACAGTCTTCAGGAAGGCTTAGAATTGTGTCTGCAATATAGGTGTAATGTAACTTTTCCAATAAAAAGCTGGTTCCTGCAGATCAGTACACTGAAATTCATTGGCACAAATCTGAATTCTGCAGAGACATAATGAGGGGAAATGGTGTGAGATGCAAAACTTGTAACAGAAATAAGGCATGTATAAAGACGTGCAAAATTTTGGGCTCCTGATTCTCATGGGTTGACCAACTGCCATAGGTTGAAACATCTCCAGTTCTTACAGCTGATGTGCACGTGCAAATTGAGTAGGCACTGGTACTTAAGGTGTAATATTGACTTCTTTGCATAAGCTTCCCCATAAGTTATTGTGATTAGTCACAGCAGCGTGCACAGCGTTCTGGGGCACATTAGTCACGCTGCAGATGTGCCATAACTTGTCACGAAGACAAATGGCTGTTCGTGGAAGAAAGGTCACACCTGTGGAGAGGAGATTCCATGAGACAACTTGTGTGTCACCTCAGTCGATGGTTCCCATGTTTACGTGTGTACCAAGGCTCAAAGTGCCAGAGATGTTAGATTTCTGACACTTTGTTTTCTCTTGAGAAATGTGCAAAGTGTACAAAGAGAAAAGCACACAACGTGTTTCTTCCTACAATTATGCTGCTGATTCTTTAAGCCAGAGATCCTCAGGAGCTTTATAATAAAAATAAACTGTCATCCTGAAGTATTTCACTCGGTCATCATGTTTCTGCATGAATCATCAGATTATTTTTTTTTTAAACACTGTAAAACCCAGACCAGTTGCTATCTACCAGTTGCAGAACACTTACAACGGTCTTGAAAAATACAAAGTGCCGCTTCAGGCCATCTAGTAAGAATATTGAAGCCTGAAAGTATAATTTCTCAGTATCTTTTTTCTTCAGCTGTTGATATCATACTTATTGCTCAGTTAACTTAGCAGTAGGGCTAATGATTGTTTGCAGTACGATTATTTAGGTACTACTAGTGGTTTTCTGGGCAGTTTAAAACAAAGGTAAACACAAAAGAAGATGCAAATAGATTAGCAAGGCAGCTTAAATGTAGTGCCAGCAAAAGCAAGTTGATTCACATTGCTAGGTTACAAATGTATTGAATCTGTTTTCTATCAAACACAGAATTAATCTATACAACTCATTGCCACAAAATAGTAAGCTCTTAATGGGACTCATCGACCAGATATTTCTATTGAATGTCATAGGCATGATGGGCAGCGTGCAAGCATAGTTCTGACTATTGCAAATCCTCTTGGAGCCTGCAAATTGGAAAGAACCCTCCTCAGAAAGTGAGTTATTCCATAATCATCCATTACAGGATCTCCTGAATCTTCAGCAGCTGCCTCTGGTTGCTCTGGGAGGTGCACTGTCCTGTCTGACACAGCAGAGGTGTTGAGAAGTTAAGATCAGTCTTATTAGTGATTTAATGACCCCCCAGCTACTCATCAGTGTGCAGGCAGTTGCTTGTCCTAGGAGGCACTGAAGTCTGATCAGGTCCTTCCGACCCCTGTCCTGCTGTGAGCTGGCGTTTGGAAGCAGCTGTTCATGGCACACCTTGGTGACACAGAGAGAGATGCTTTTGTTTTACTACGCTGTGTAGGACTCTTTCCATGCCCCTTCTGCCATTCCCCCCAGAGCTGTTGAATATTGTGGCTAATGCTGGCCAAATCTGATGGAGGTGCAGAAGTCACCAGCCCACTGCGTCCTGGCAACGGAAAGACGGGGAGCAGTGAGAAACCCTGATGGATGCATACCCTGGATGAAGGCTGAAGCTGGAGTTTCCCTGGACGCAGTGCTGGGCTTCCTGAGTGCTACTGCCCATGCAGAGATGGGATACATCCAGAGGGCATGTGTCCTCAACCTTCACCTTCTCCATCAAAATCAGATTTTGGCATCTTATCAATTCACCCCAGCTTACATGATACCTGTGGCCTGTTTTGCCGAGCTGCTTTCAGAAAGGCAAAATTGTTTCAGAATTTAAAGTGCACTTTTTTTTAAGCTAATGGAGCTGCATTGGAAGAAATCTGAAATGGAAATGAACTTAAAAGCAATATGAAATACCACTCCCTGGAAGGTGAACCGGTGGAAGGTGAAC
The DNA here is from genome assembly GCA_013400975.1 of Atrichornis clamosus. Lineage (NCBI taxonomy): Eukaryota > Metazoa > Chordata > Aves > Passeriformes > Menuridae > Atrichornis > Atrichornis clamosus. The sequence continues at coordinate 516,418 of WBMZ01006400.1, read as the reverse complement.
CAAAGTTTGCATACGGATAAAAGAATATATTTAAATAAACAAAAGACCTTCAGCTTGTTTCGTGTAGCTTCTGAAGATTTAAAGGGAAATTTAGCAAATAGATAGTTAAATATTCATCGTTAATAAGTAATGTGCTTCAATAATGTGCATTGTTGTACTAATGCATAATAAGGAGTATTAAATGGTAAGGATGGCTTTACTGTCATTTAAAATTCATTCGTTTGTGGTTAGGGCAACACTCAGTAAGAAGCAACAGACAAAGTTCCGTCTTAAATTCACAGTGCTGAATTCCCAGTGAGACTGCCCTGACATTCCTGTGGCAGTGTCTGTGCTAAGACACCGATGTGAAGAACACTTTAAAGGACGTTGTCCTTTTGCTCTCTTCAGTCCAAGTTAAATGGTTAAAAACAGGAAAACAGGACTTCTAGCCCTCAGATACCTATTGCTGTGTTGACCTTTAAATGCTGAGGGGTTTATGGCGTAAAATTGCAACTCGACATTCAGGGATTCTCACCCAGATTTGTCTTTCACAGAAGCTTTACTGTCTTGTAATTACAGTAGTTTATCCAAAGTTACTGATATGGAGTTGCTGAAAATGAGATGGGTAATTTTAAGCAAAGGTTGTATTTTAACAAGTACACAGTAAGAGTTCTCATGTGGGATGGGGGAAGCTCTTTGTATGTTCTAAATTGGTCGTTTTCCCCCCAAAGTTTGGTCTCAGCTGTTAAAGAACGTTAACTACATTTCTGCCTTCTTTGTACCCACTTTGCTCTGTAATGGAACCTCCCATTCCAACATGCAGAATTGTTGCTTCTGTACTATTAATGCTCAGATGGAGATGGTGATATTGCAACTGCAATTTAATATTCCCTTTTGCTTTGCCATCAGATGAATTGTTGATGTAGAAAGTGAAGCAGTGAAGTGAAATACCCTGGGTGATGTGTAAACGGGTCAACACGTTTTTCAGGCACCTTTGCCAGGAATCGTAAAGTGTGTGGAGCATCCATTTAAATTTTTATATTTGGCTGCATCTCATTCAATTAGTCTATCAAATTCCTCATTAAAGTTCTTGAGCATTTAGAACTACATAATTAAAATACCATTACACTTGGTGGAGGGGAAAAAAAAAATCTTTAAAGTGCTCTGTATCATTAGAAAAAAAAATCCCATCAAGGAGTGATATTGCATTAGTATTCATTACTATTAAAACATGTTGGAAATGGAAAGAATAAAAAGGATTCATGTTGTAATGCCAACTCCAGGAATGACCTAAGGCTTCAAGTTTATATTGATTCCTTTATTTTCTGGTTTCTGTGTGATTGCTGTGTACATACAGGAAGAATTGACTGAGGAGAGACATTTCAGCAAGGCTCCAACTGTTCAATATCTACCCGTACATTGCTAAATCACCAATTTCAGTACTGCTTCTTTTTATGAAGACACTTTTAATGAAGGGATATTTGGTTCCAAGAATGATAATGAATGAGAGTTTCATGAATAGTCCCTTTTATTACCTCTCAGTCTGTGGTATGTAAGAAATAAAAAAAACCAAAAAGCAATGCCCCAAACAAAATAAGCAGAAATGCAGTAACCTCGCAATGCAATAGGGAAACAATCCCAGAATTAGATATGGTGCCTAACTGAGGATTTAAAGAGTGCAACTTGAGACTTTTTTTCAATACTGTCATAGACTTTTCCTCAGAAATCTGCTGTTATTGGCACAGTAGAAAACTACTGGCCTGTCTTGTTTTTGCATTTTAATACAAAGGGCAGGAACAGCAAGCCCATGGCACTGATGGGATGGCAGATTACCACAGCCTTTGGGCAGGGGGAAAGGTGTGCATCCCACCTGGCTCACCTGCAAGCAGCATTTGGCACAGAATCTGAGCAAAGGCCATGTGCCACCTCCATATATAAAACACAGGACACAGCACACTTGAAAAATACCATTTTCATACTTTCCTGGAGAATAACCTCTGGCAGAATTAAATTTGCTCTTCTCTTCGCTTTTTACTGCCTTTTAAAAATAATTGTATCCCTAGGATTTCCAGTAATTGGTTCTATTGCACTTACAGTTAATTATATATTTTTGATTAATGCATTCTTTTATGAAATAATTTGCTTAGAATATGTGATTGTGATTTAATTTCCAGGTTATTGTCCTTCTTAGCAACCTGAGGAATTGGATTCCAGATAGTGATGTGAATAGGTTTTGGTGACAAGCATTGTGATCCAAGATAAGTCACTGTATTGTAGCCAGTAAGCTTTATGTTGTCAAACATGTCAAATATTACCTCTTAATTGATTTTATTTTTCATTTTAATTAAATTTGGTATTCATGAAAACCTCTGGAAAGAGCTGAGTTTAGAACTAAAGCTCTTCAAAAACATGGGAATTGTGTTCAGTAATACCAAAGACACTTGGGTTTTGCCTGTAACAGAGATGCAAAGACAGAGGGTTCAGTATTTGCAACTACATTTTTCTATGGTTTAATTTTAGATGGGCCCTTCAGAATCTAAAAGTTGCTAATTTTAAAGTTTATTTTGATTTTGCTTCATTTGAAGCAATTAAGTGGCTTTAACACTTAGGCAAATGGAGAGAAATGTACTGTCAAAAAGAAAACATGGAAAAATAAAAGCTCCCACATTTTTAAATCACTGTAAATGTTTATTTTTGGTATCTCTGTAATTCTGTACCTTTATTTTCTAGGGTGATTGAATTAGATAAGGTATTCCTACCTAGAAATCATTTAATGAGAAACATGTCTTTGAATTTAACTCTCAATACCCAAACCAAGTGGAAAAGCACTCATATTTGCCTAAAAAAAAAACCAAAACCAAAAACGACCAGAAAAACTGGAAAGGGAAGAGGTTTAAACTTCTGACTCTAATTTACCACTTAAAATGTATGGGAATGTGGTACCTAAGTGCTGGTGCATAGTGAGGATTAGCCTGTCCTTGACTTCCAAAACATGAAGTGTCAAAACATGACAAGAAGGCTCAGGTAATTGAGAAGATAATTCAAATAGCACTACTGTATGGAGAAAACCAGTTTAATTTTAATGACATTTCCAGAAGTCTGAACTGTTCCCTTGTTTACACGTTTTTGCCTCTTTAGTTCAAGAGTTCAGTCAACAGCAGTTAAAACACTGCCGGAAATCCTGTCTTCATGCTTTCCTCATTGGGGTTATTTTCTGAGAAAACCTTTTACCAGGAGTATTCCTGTCCAGTTTGTCAGGTATTGGCTACTTGGACACCATTAAAACACACTGCACGTGCCAGCTGATCTTGTGACTAAAATGCTGAAAGTTTTGTGAGATGCTGATTGAAGCTCCTGAGTTTCAATTCTGACAGTTGTGGCCATGGCAGGTGAGAAATCTGTCTCCTTCTCTTCAGATTGCTGCAGTGTTATCTGTATGGTAGTTTGCTGATGATCACTAGTCTTTTGGGGGTTTTTGTTCAGCTAATTTCCACCCCTGTATATGATTTGCACTTTAGCTAAATATCTTCTTCAGAAATTTGGCTGTCATCTAAGAATGACATCAAAATTAACTCACACTTAGCTAAAATGTGAGTTTCTAGGTAGATAATTGTGGTATGTGAGTTTCTAGGTAGAGATTTAAAGAACAAAACAAAACAACAATCCTGCGCTTTAGAAGAATACAAATTCTTGTTTGTGCTTTCTAAATATGAAAACTTACTTCTGAATGACCTAAGGTGTAATGTATGCTTCAGATAGTTTGGTATTTTTAGTATAACTTTAGTCCTTCCAGGCATGTTAATTTGATATTTTAAGTTAATTAATGTGGTGCTGCTGTGTGGTTGAAGAATAGACAAGGTCCAAATAATGAAGACTAGTCAAAGAAGATAATTGAAACTGCTGGGGGTTACATTTGCCTTTGCATCAACTTTAAAACTCTCCTTTATATAAATCTAATGAACTGGAACAATCCAAGTCTTCATCAATAGCTAATCAAACACATTCTATTTTTTTTAATAGTGAGAAATCACAGTTCCAGTTGTGGTTAATGGAAGCTGTGGTAGCTCACCACTCATTCAAAATGTGTTTTATGTGGTTTTTTTAAGGAAGAGGCAGGATCTGGCAATCATAGTCCAAAAGCCTCTGAGAATAGAGCTGGCCAATATTATTTTTTCAGTCAGAAAAGTTCCAAAAGCAGTAAACTTTGATTAACAATTTATTAAAAACTCTGATGAAGCCTAGTGTTTCCCCCCTCTGGGACTGCATCAAATAAACACTAATAATGACCTTAGTGTGGAAAGTTTGATATTATATGGCTTCTCTAATCACAAATTAATTTCTCATATAGATTTGATCAACCACAAACAAACATCAAAACTTCATTTTTCTAGACACACATAGATGTTTGTGTAAGCATATAAATATATAAATAAATATGTAAGCATGTACATATATAAACAGGCACATATTTAATGTGTATATAAATGTGTGTATATATGTCCATATATCTAGAATTAGTGGATAATAAATAAAAGCTTCCTATGCTAGCAAGGCTTTCACCACTGTCTTTAAATAATGATTGTTTTTCTTGGTATCCTGAATAAATATCCCAGCTATCTTCAAGAGGAAAATATTAATTTAGTGTGTACAACCAGCAACATTAAATGGATTAGTAAATACAAGGCACCAGTTTTATTTCGTCTGTTTTTCCTTTGTGCTTTATAATTGAATAGACTCAATAGATAATTAGACTCCTTATGAATTTTATTAGGTTTTTAAATCGATTGATGTCTTTAGTGTGAGGCATCCAGAAATCTGAAACTCTCGGACTTTCTTTATTTTTCCTATCTGCTAATACATCTAATTTTAAATTGCTGCCTGTGTGTAATGCAATGGAAGTACTTTAATTATTATCTCTTCTCCACCAGCTCCTCACAGGCAGCTGTTGAATGGTGTGAGGGGGAGGCAGAGCTGCACGTGTTGTGTCTCACTAACCCAAAAAGGGCACCCAGCCTCGTCCCTCTGTGCTGGGATTGCCTTTCTGCTCCCCAGAGGGTGACAGCAGCAGCCACAAATTGCAGCCACCTTTGGGTTCTTTTAATTACTTCAAAGAAACATAGTAGAGATTAATATTTTGGTATTTCTGTCTTTGTTTTCATGCTCTCAAAGCCACGTGCACAATTCATATTTTCACATACTTTTGATGTTGGCCAGCTGTACTGTTGGAAGCAGAGATATTTGCCCATCAATAGAGAAAAGTTACAGAAAGGACTTGCTCTAGGAGGAATGCAGGGGAGAGTTTGGGTTTCAAAGTGGAGATGTAGGTTAAAACAAGGTTTAAATATTTAGAAAACTGCAAACAACTGTACTTCTCTGCTTGCTTGGACACATATTGATAAGAGAGATTACCCAAGGTCCCTTAACAGTATTCTTAAAATAACATTGAGTATAAATTCAACTGAATTAGGATGAATGAGTAATCTGAGCTTTTCTTTAAAGCTACAGACTATTGGGAACTGCAAAGGTGTTCTCTGACACCTGAACAGAGCAGGGTAATGAATCCCTCGGGCTCGGGATGTGCATGTTTGCCATCAGGACCAAGTGTGTTTGGGCTGGCGAGGCCCTGAGGAGCAGGGCTGGTGCAGAACCACCCCGCACACGGGGTAGGACAGCACCCAAGTGTGCTGGTGCCCTGGGGCTGTCACCCCTCCTAATACCACCTGTGCCAGCACCTGTAGCATGGGCCACGTGCACCCCTATCACACGGGATACACGGGAAGAATTTGTCTAGTGTTGTACCTCTGGGTTTGTCATGGATGAGAAGGGCAACGGGAGGGAGAATCTCACTCACAGTCAGGTGGGAGTTGCCTTTCTTCAGCACAGCAGCACAGGCACCGCTGATGTGACCCCTCTGCTCCTTCTTTGGGCGTGGGAGGTCAAGAGTGCCCAGTTTCTGCTGCTAGCCCTCCGAGCCTGCAAAGCTGTCCTGAACTGACTGAGAGTGCTGGGTCAGCTGCCCCACACTCAAGCGCGTGTAAGGGGGGTGAAACTGGTCCCTCTGTCCTGGGCGACTCATGAAGTCAGCCTCAGCTTCACCCTGAACCTCCTTCAGGCTCTTTCTTGCCAGGGAGCAGCAAATGGATTCACCACGGATGGGTGCCAGAACCAGGTGCTGCCAGCAAGGTCCAGCAACAGCCCCACTGAGGGTGGGGCCGGGGACCCTGGGCTGAGCCAGAGCAGGCTCCTGGCCAGGACTGCGGGCGGCGGTCAGGGGAGGTTGGTCAGGGTCACTGAGACCTGTCGGTGCCCTCAGGGCTCTGATGGCTCATTTCATAAAATTTTAGGATTTTGAAATGCTTGCACTAAATATTAAGATCTGCTTAAAACCTCTATTTCAAAGGCTAGGAGTTGCCTTATTTATGATTAAAACCCCCCACAAATATAAAAAGAACAAACAAACAAAACCCCCCACTCTGTTCAGCAAATGTGCACAATGAATTTCAGCCCCACACTGTTAAAAACACGTTATTGCAAAATGTCCTGTTCTTTATCTATAATCTGGCAGATGTCACAGCCCTTGGGATTTGTGGGACTCTTCAGCTGGGAATCTTCATTAGCCTCTGCAGGATTTAGAGCCATATTTGTTCTCAAAGAGGAAAAGATGTTTCAGCCCACAAAATTTAAACTCCATATATTAAGCCATTACTTATAAATTTCTGAAAGGATCTTATCCAATCTAAGAGCTACTTTTGGTGTCCTTGAATCACAAAAATGTACAAATGCAAAATATGAATGAAATGAGGGGACAGATATGTGTATGCACAGATTTCATCATCCAATACAGCCTCAGGGGCAGATTCCTTATCCAAGATGAGAAGCCTCCCCTGTAGCTGCCACAGTCATGGAAGTTAATAGTTGAAATTAACAGTTAGCCCTAGGCATATTATCTTGTTCTGGATATGGCAATTTTCTAAGACTTTTTACACTACTGAGCAATCCTTTTGGTTTGTGGATCTGTGCCTCAGCTTGGATGTCAATTTGCTCACAATTTAAAATGAGGTTATCAGAGTAGGTGGTTTGATCCAGGATCTTGCATAGGGTTTACTTAATTTTATATAGAAAATAAGTTGTATTTTATGGTGCGTCAGTAACCTTTACAACGATAGCATTTTTTTACCATGGGTCTTTTTACCACAAATTTTTGTTTGGAAACAGATTTTCACTTGACTTTGGGTGATGCAGGAGTGCAGGCTCTGTAGAGCTAGTGTAAAGCTTTTCAAGTTTCTCCATAATTAGCTCCGTGATAACTGAGCAGCTAAAAATTGAAAATACAAAATGTTTTACTGTATATTCACACAAGATACTGTTCATATTGGTGTGGTCATTAAGAAGCTGTTTCTATCAGTATCTAAAATTGGAGAACATTTATTATAATTTATGAAGCCTCAGCAGCACTAAGTGCTTCCTGTGGAGTCCCAGCTCTTCCTGCAGAGCCTCTGTTCCGCTCCCTCACAGCTGCTGCTCCCTTGTAGTTTGTCTCTAATAGAACTAGAGAAAAAACCCCACGTTCATCTCTAAATCTTACAACCAAAGTACATAATTGGTTGCATGGCTGTGCTTTGGGAAGGGTGAATTAGGGATTTCCAGCCAGTGTCCCTGGCAATTCCATTTTTTCACATTTACTGTAAGAACTCTCAGACTGGCTGCTCGTTTGTGGTGTCTGCTCTGTCCTGTGCTTCAGAGCTACCCTTCATTGCCTCCCTGTGCTCCCAGTGGGAGTCTTAGGAGGCTCACTGTGATGTCTTCCAAACTGCTTTGTTTTGGACAGATGCGTTTGCAAAACTCCATCAATTTCTGTGCCTTCAGTGTTAGCAGCACAAAGTAACCTTCACAAATATTTAGTGCCCTCCTGCAAAACTACCTTTGTATAGCACTTTTCATTGGGACCATATTATTCCACGGTACTATTTTGTACTTATACTCCTTTTCTCTTGTTTTATTATTTTTAGTAAACTGCACTAGTATCAAATTCAGACTTTTTCTGCTTAAACATTCATTGGACAGAAAATGATTTGTAGAACTATAAAGTACCTATAATGTGGCTGGTGAGCAGCCCAAAAGAAGGTAAGTACTCCAGAAATCAGTTCAGCAAATACATGTAGAAAAACAATGACCCTCATTATAAGATGTGCTTAAAATTCAGCTTTTAATGTATTTTCATACCCTGGGTATTTTTTTGTTTACCACCGTCCCTGGAAAATATGCAACTCTGTAGGTACTTTTTCTCACTGCAATACTATTACCTAAAAACACTCTTCTTGCATGTCCTCTAGGAAACTGTGACAGAGATCCTGGTAACATTTATTGAAGCTTTCAGGGTAATTGAGCTTTGATGGAGCATAGACATAGAAATAAGCTGGACAACTGCCAGGAGCCATATCTTAAGTGCAAAGAGGTATTTGCAGTTTGGGGAAGTAATACACACAGAGCACACATAGTATAGGAAAAGCTGACAGGATAAATCCTGGCTGTAGGTCAACAGCATTATCTTCACATAGGGTTAAAATTGGGATTTTGTATAAAGCAGTTCTAAATTACTTTTAAAGAAATTAAAGATTGAAATATTGACCAGTTTCTTTATTATTTCAGAATTTGTGCTTATTATAGAGTCCTTCAGCTATAAATGTAGTGCTACTCTTGTTTTCTTACTTTACTGAGGCCTCTGTTATCTGATATTTATTTTTTTAGTACTTTCCCATGACCTTCCATCAAACGGGGACTGATTTGTTACAGTACAAGTCTGGAATTGAAGGGAAAATAAGTTTTATCTCCATTTACCTACCTCTCAAGCACGCAGCAACGAAGCTGGAAGCCCAAGCAATTTCACTGAAACCTGCTAGCCACGTTTATCAGAGTTGACCATAAATTTTTGCTACATTATTGCAGAATTGTGGTAGGAAGGCATAAACGAGCCCTGGGCCAACAGTGTGAACTCTGTGGACATGTTTAATATGAGCAGCATCTGTGTTTGCATCAGTTAACCACCAAGGCAAACCATCACGTTTCTGGGCATTTTCTCCTTGAAATTGGGAAAAAAAAAGAGGTCTTTGGCTGTGGAGAACCAGCCTGAGTTAGAGATGCTTAGAACAGACCACTGTTCAGGTAGGGCAACATGCTTCTCATTATTCTGAGTCCTTAGAGAGATAGCAAAGGTTTGTAGAAGGATCTGATATCAGGAGCATTGTTTTGCATGGTTTTAAACTGCTAAAAATTCCACAGGGGGAAAAGGAGAACAACAGGGGGAGAGATCAGGAAATCATGATCTAGATTAATGCCTACAAATATGTGAAAGGAGGGTATCAAGAGGGTGAAGCCAGGCTCTTAGTGGTGCCAAAGAATAAGGCAAGAGGCAATGGGCAGAAACTGATGCACAGGAAGTTCCACCTGAATATTAGGAAGAACTTTACTGGGTGACCAAGCACTGGAACAGATTGTTCAGAGAGGGTGTGGAGTCTGCCTCACTGGAGATATTATAGAACTGCCTGGACACAATCCTGTGCCATGTGCTCTGGGATGACCCTGCTTGAGCAGGGAGGTTGGACCAGAAGGGACCCTGTGGTCCCTTCCAACCTTACTCAGTCTGTGATTCTGTGACCATGCAGATGTAGTTCCAGTTTGAAACAACTGAAAATTAGTTTCAGGCCCCAGTGATGGGGGCCTTACCCCCATTGGTCTGGCACTATCTGACCTTCTTGGACATGCAAAGACTTGGGGGCATTACAGTCGTCTTGCTCTGTCCTCTGTAAAATTTCAAAGGCACTTCAAAATGGCTCAAGCAGGTTTGAGATACGGCTGGAGAGAATTCTCATCCTCGTGTGTGTCAGAGGATGTTTAGGCTGGTTACTAGGAAAAGGTTCCTCACCCAAAGGGTGGCTGGGCACTGGAACAGACTCGCCAGGGAAGTGGTCACAGCGCCAAGCCTGTCAGACTTCATGAAGTCCTTGGACAATGTCCTCAGGCACATGGTGTGATTCTTGGGGCTGTCCTGTGCAGGGCCAGGAGTTGGATTTTGATCAAAATGCTGCAGTGGTTTCCATTTGTAGGTCATTCCTGACTGGCAATTTGTGCCTGGTTGGGGCCCCTTTGGGCCACTTAGGTGGTATGAAAGGGATGAATCTCAGAATGAGCACAAGTTTCAGTAATCTTGATTATTCTCACTAGGCACATTCTCCCCCTTTTCTGGCACAGACACCCAAATCCAGCTCTTATGATACTTGGTTTGTAATAGCTGATGGATAATCTTCAGTTTTACTAATGCATTTTGCCATCTAAATCTGGGTCAGGGGAAATGCACAGGAACATACGAATTGCACTACTGTGAATTAGTAGAGCTGCTCATCACAGAGTCACTTGGTAAATCCTTTTCCTTTTTCCTTCATGTCTCTTTGGCCCTTTAGAGAAACAGGGCATTTATGATAAAAACCACTGCAATTCTGGTAATTGTCGGTGCAATTAAAGACCTCTTCAGTTTCATTCTGACACACAAGAATTCCAAGAACAGTTATTGCTCTTGATTAACAAGGAACTCCAACTCAGGAATACAAAAAGAGGCTTATTCTGCAGCCCTGTATTTGCCTATGTGTGCTTCTAAACAAGCCTGTCACATTTTTTCCCCTGTTGCTTTGCTCACGTAAGATGAGCTCTTTGTAAACATCTGCAAGCCTCCTACTTCAGAGCTCCCTTCGAGATCTCCTGTGCAAGAGAGGCTGCAAAAACTTGACAAGGAGGCAGTGGGTGATTTAGTATCAGAATTGCCTCCCTGCTGAGAAGTGTGTTCTCAGAGGTTTTGGTGCTCCCTTTGTTTTTTCTGTCTCCATGTGCTGTCTGTTGTATGACCTCTCTCGAGGAAAGAAGCCTGTTTTTGTTGTTGTTGTTGTTGTTGCTATTACTGGTTTATTCGACACCAGGGACAGCCAAATTCTGATCCCATGTCTGTAGCTCTACACATTATTCAAGTACAAATAAATAAGTTCATAAGGGTAGATCCAAGAAGGAAGGATGCAGCTCTCGTAAAGCATTCCCAGTCACTCTTAGACAGTCTCAGAGATGTTTTCTGCAGTTGTCAGACATGGAAGGAAATAAGCACTTAAATAAACAAATCTAATGAAATTGAATTATTTAAATAACCTGTTTTTCCTTCCAATTTTTTTTAATGTATATAATTTTGAAAGTCTGATGGGAATGTTTTAGTTAGTCAGGTTGGAGGTACCTATAGTTCATCAAAGTGAATCCAAATGGAATATGCTCATAATGTGTTTGCGGCGTAATAACACAGAGGTTTTGTGTCTGTTGTGTATGTGTTGATATGAAAAAAAGGAAAATTTGTTGGTATATCAGTAATTGCTACATATCTAGCAAGAAAGGAGAAAAAAATTCCAGGTCTGTTTGCTGAGCACACCTGGCTTCCACACTAATTTCCTTTAACACTAGATAGTCATTTTCATGAGATGCTATTGCTTAGTCTGCAGGCAATTTCAAGCTGCAGACAAAGGGTTTACTTTGGGACTGCCTCTCAGTGTAGAGATATGCAGCATTTTTCTATGCAACTTGCATAAAAATCAGGCAGATTTCAAAATCAATGTGTGCCTTCTGTAAATTTCCTCCTTATGCGTGAATTTCACATATTCCAAAGAGTCAGGTGAGAAAAGCCCCCACTATGGCATGATAGAAAAATATCAGTGATGGTGTAATCTGTTTGTGCATGAGGCCTGTGGTGTGGCATGCTAAGTTGAGGATGCAGATCAGTTTATTTTGCAATAGTTCATAAACCTTCATTTAGCATTAATGCACAATATCTTACAGTATAATAATGGCATGGCTGTTTGAGGAAATGGAGACAGCATTTGCACACTAACAATAAAGAAGGGATAAACACCATTTCATTGAAAGGCAAAATTAGGGACAGAAACAGCAAGTGTAAATTAAATGTTTAGAATCATTACTTCCAAGGCATTTAGGATTTCTCCTCACTGGCAGGCACTGCCAGCCCACTTTTATGCAGTAGGGAGACAGAGGCTTCTCCTGTGTAGCTTGTTATGCTCCTCCCGCCTCCCGAGGGGTGCCTTCCAGGCATTTTATAAAACTTGGTTGGGATTCTGAGGTATGAACCACTGCTTGCTATGTGAGAAAATCACAAAATATCCTGTGGTAGCCAGAGGCAGAGGCGAGGATGAAAGGTGTCTGAAAGAAAGCCCAGCACTGTCATTTGTGATACAGAGCAAAAGAGTTGGAATGTTGTGCTCCCATGTCCCTGTTGGACTGGCTGCGCTGTCTGGTTTCTTTTCTTTTTATCCCTTTGTTTTTTAATTTTGATAGAGTATATAACTTCTCTTACTTTGGGGAGGAGTTAACCAGTTCATATAGCTTTATGTAATGACTAAATACAGACTTCCTTTATCTTCCTTCTATGCTGTTGTGGGGTTTGTTTTGTTTTGTCTTTTTCATCAAAGTATCTACGTACTTTTTCAGTACTTTCTGCAAACATCTTCATTTGCTAAAGGGTTTTAGAAACTATACATAAAAGCCCACCAAAACAGACTAAGTAAAACACTTTTAAAAAACATATATTTCCTATCTTAAGTTCTCTGGGGATGGTGGTGACTCTGTTGAAACTATGTATAGGCATTCAAAATTAATGCAAAATTAAGTATTCTGGAACAGATCACAAAAGTAGTGACTTGCAACAAAAGAAATTTCTTCACGGAAAGGGTTGCCAAACATTGGAACAGGCTTTTCAGGGAAGTATTGGAGTCTCTGGAGGGATTTAAAAGAGGTGCATCAGTGGCTTAGTGGTGGACCTTGCAATGCTGGCTTAATGGTTGGACTTGATCTGAAAGGTGTTTCCCACCCGAAACAATTCTGTGATTCTCAGAAACAGGGTTGCATATGTCCTCTGGAAGGAGGTGAGAGTCTAGGTAGTGATTCCTGGTGCTGGTCTGCTGCCTTGACCTCAGAATAACACACGGGCTCATTAAAGGTTGGTTAAGAAAGGCCCAGGAATTGCATGGACTGAGGTGCAATGGGTCAGGTGGTGCTTACACTAAAACATAAAGCGTGAGGAGAAGCCTTGTACTGAGAGATGGCATCTTCCTGCAGCTCAGAGGCTCAGACGAGCCCATTACTGTTGGAGGCCTTTCCTCACAGCTCTGAGCTCCAGGTCTGTGCACGTGGTGCTGTGCTTTAAACGCACCTGCTCTTGCATCTGCACAGGGGGCAAAGAGAACATTTAAAAACATTCTTGATTCCCCATGCTGTGATGTGCACTTTTTCAGTTATGATACAGAAGGGTGTGATAACTATTTATTTTTCTGCACAAAAGAGCGCAGTCTTGTGCCTTTGTCCTTTCCCCAAGAGAGTGGCCACTGTGTAACAGAATGGAAAAGTGGGCTTCAGCTGGAACTAAATTTGACCTGCTTCTGCCACTCTATTTAAGGTATGGGATGTCACTTATTTGTGAACTATTGCAAGTTGCCGATCCAACCTGTGCCATGTTACATTGGCAGTGCTGATCTGAATTGTGCTAATGGATGGCACTAACCACTGGTGACAAATTCCGGGCCCTACTGAGGTCTTATTCTCCAGACTTTTCTACAAGTAATACTGATACCTGTGGTGAAGAAAAGGAGTTGACTCGTCTTGCTAATCAAAGAGATTGGCTACTTTGCAGTTATTTCCCCAATATTAATAGCTCATGTGATTTCATTGCCTTATTCTCCATCTCTTAAGCCATGTATAACCTTAATTCTGTTTAGAAACAAAAAGCTGTGTTCATCTTAAAGAAAAATTGCTTTTAGTTAGGCTGAGTTTCTGACAGAGTACTTCGTGTCTGCTACTGTCAGTCTCCCTCCTGTTGAATCATCTCTTTTGATTCCCCTCTACAGATAATAATATTTTACCCCTGAGAATTTGTTTTCATTTTGTTCTGAAATGAAAACAAGAAGCAGAGGAGTTGATTTGGATTATATTGATTAAAATTTATTTTTCTTCAATAAAGTCAAATAGAACTTTCTCACAATATTAATTCTGTGATAATACTGAAGGTTTTGTGTAGGCGAATCACAAAGGGAAACAGTACGAAAAGACACAATGTTAAATCCTCTATGCTTAAACAAACTTTTCTGTTCCACTAATTCCTATATATATGGAGACATATCTTCTGAGTATCTGAGTTACTCTATTTCTACAGAAGAAATAACTGGCTAAATCCCTAAATATCCTTTTGGATCTATTTTCAAGAGGGGAAGCTATAAGCACCCTTCATTTAGAGTAAGGAGCAAATATTTACTTTAAAAAATTTAATTTAAAACAAATGTAAAATTTGCAAAGTTTCTCTGAAAAGTTTTGTATTACTTGGATCTTGAATCTGCATTTCTATGTTCAAATTAGCAACCAAGGTGAAAAGATAAGAGATATGGAGGTAAATTTTAAATTCATCAGTAGTATAAGAATAAAATACTTGGGACAGAAGAGATATTGAATTAAGTCTTAAGCATAATTTAATTTCACTTTCTTCTATTAATGTTTTATGACCTACTCTGACATTACTGAATGTAGAAGGTACATTGGTATTTTTGACTGAGTTCTACAAAATCTGAGTTATAAATTCTTATCTTTGCAAAGGTCATTGAGCCAGGCCTTTCTCCCAGGAGGACCCTAGTACATGGACAGGAACCTGAAATAAGCACTCTGAATAAAAATAAGCTATGTTGTCTCCAATGCTAAATTAAAACACGGGTCCTCCTACCACCATATGTAGTGTAATATGCAGAAAAGTGGTTGGAAATAGCTCACCATTACTTACACAGCACAAGTCCACATGGGTAAAACATCACGTGGGCTCCTGTCTGTCCTTTCACAAGTCTTAAATTCTTTAATGGTTGGGTTTTTTCTTCCTCAGACATTGAAATGGAAGATTTTTGTGACAGCATTAATTCATGTCTGCAAGCTGGGACCATCCCTTGGCTTTACCCAGACTTTTTAGCACAATTCCACATGAGCATTACTACCACAGCAGTCAGCTGAATGGTCACTGCTGGCTCCTGTTTGGTGCCTGGGCTTGCGCTGCAGCCAGGGTCTGTACCTCAGTCTTGAACCAATTCCACTACGATTTCTCAGGATACAATTTTGGTATGGGGCACCAGAAAGTGAAAGTTCCTTTAAGATGTAAATTTAAGCTTTCCTGACTGGCTGACTTCTAACCTGGAATTTTCAGCTTGTTTCCCCTGAAGAAAAAACACCCTTGACAAACTGATGGCGCAGGGAATGGTCTATGCTAAATGTGCCTACGTCCTTTCCAAGAAAGAATGAAAAAAAAAAAAAGAAAAAAAATCAACATTTAAGAGCTAGTCCTGGAGTCTTCGATTTAGAATGCCATCAATTTCATAAATATTATTTTTGATGCACTTAGAGAAAATGAAATAAAAGTCAAGTTAATTAACATATTTTTTAAAAGGAGCCTGATGCTTTAGCAAAGCACTATAGAGCCACTGGTGGTACCATTGCTGGAAAAGCAATAAAGCCTCATGATTACATACTAGTTTTCTCCAGCTGTGCTGTTTCCACCACACTGCTAGGAGTAGATGCTTTGTTTCCTCTGGGGTGATACAACTTGATTTAAAAAGGAAGTCATAAACTAGAACATATGATACTGAGAAATAAAAAGGTTATTAAAGGAATTAGCAGACAATAAGCTGCTGAAGGTTGTCAGGGTTTATAAAATTAGAGTGGAAATGGTATTGGTTGACATTTGTTTTATTTTCAATGGCTGATGATAAGAAATTCAAATCGAGTGCAAAGTTGTAGGATTCTGCTTCTATCAAGACACATTTTGGATAAAAACGCAGAAGTGATGGTAAGGCTGTCTGAATAGCGTTCCTGGTATGTGTAAACAGTCTGCAGGTAATTAAAATTGAAATTTTAGAAACATTGCCTATTAATCACCTGACAGAAGTTTGCCTGTGACCATTTTGCAATGCTTCTGGTACTTGGCTGCTGTTGTTCCTGTCTTCAAAGAAGCCTGCTAATATCTTTTGGCTGTGCTTTGGCTGAGCAGATGCACGAGAGGGAAGCTGGCACGCTGTCTGTGTGCCTCGTGGGTTACAGACGTTGCAACATCTCCCTGATTTACAGGGAGGGCAATTAAACACTTGCAGGACTCACAGGTTTTGTAGGGTTTTGGTGGCTTTTTTTATATTGGGAAGATACTTGAATTGGCAGGATGCAAACCGGTATAAAAATAAATGCTTAAAAGAAACAATCCAGAAAACTCTTGTGCTTTTGAAATATTTGGAAACATTTTTCTTCTTCTTCACCACTCTTGCCTTGTGAATTGAGGGACTGGTTGTGTCTCATGGATCCCAGAGCAGCACTGAACAGCTTCAGACCTGCTTCAAATTTTGCCCAGCTGTTTGTGTCTCAAAGAGTGAGTCTCTAAAGCAACATTTCTGGTGTTCTGGCCACATCTGTGCCATCAGGCCCAGAGCTCCACAGAGGCAGAGACTGAAGGACAAACTGCATGGCCTCTGCAAACCCTTTATGTTGTCATGTATGTTGTACATGTGTGGGGATGTTTTGATTTTTATATCAGTAAAAATACTGCTGTTATCCAAATTGTTAACTTTGGTTTTGGAGAACAAATATGTGTCTGAAAATACTTTTTTGTAAAAAATTTTTTTTAGTTGTTAATTAAGCAGAATGTTTCCCCTCTGGGGACACATGAAAGGATTAATGTGCTGTATTCTGCATCTCTGTGTAAATCTCTCTGGGAAGTCAAAATTGATTCAGTACAACGGTGGTTATGCCCTGAAATTTTACTGAAAAATTGTGTAGTTCCCAATCTTGCTGTCCACATTCATGATTCTAAAAGACTGTAATAGGATCATATCATCTCATTGGGACCAATTTTCTTCTGTCATATTTAAGCACTACAGAGGTTTTAACGATTTAATGGCTATATTTCACTGCTTAACAAGAGAAACACCATAATATTTCTCATCCTGTTATGAGTGCCCCTCTCCTGGCGCTCTGTTATTAAATATAGATTAGCTTTCCTGGAAAAAAAAAAGGTGCTATCGTGTTCTGAGATTTTAGATCTTTATTATTGTTTTCCTAAATATTTTGCAGAACTTCATCTCCTACTCTCATCCACAGGATTATAATTTCTAATTTGAATATTAAAATGTTAAAGAAAAGCATTTAAATAACAATTTGATCAAAGCAGCTAGTACTCTGAGCAACGTTGTCTATCCATCTCCCACTGGCTTGTGTCCAAAGGTGATGGTAGTTTGGTACCCTGCTCTTCTCTGTCCCTGGGCAAATACATATCCAGAGGAGATGATCATTCTCCTAGAATGGAGTTTGAAAAAACACTAATTCTAACAGTTGGACTGAATTATATTGGTTACAGTGAATAGTAATTTCATTTTAATGATGTACTTTATGTAGAACAGAAAATCAGAGCTAATCATATGGAGCACTTTTTTTGGCCTTCAGCCTTTTTACACTTAAGCTCTGTCAGGTAATGAACAGGAACATTCCTTTCAAATATAGACACTATTTAATGAAGATGCATAATAATTTGCCTATTACAAAAGGAAACTCAATATGTGAGCCAAAAAGCAGGATTTTTTCACTTTTTTTTTTTTTTTCTTCCATGAATACCAATTGGTTTAATATTTAGGCTGGTCATGGGTCAATTGTGAAGCAGAATACTCTAGTGCATCTCTGATTTTTTCTACCTTTTTTTTTTCTTTTTTTTTTTTTTTTTGAGAGGGAGAGAGACACGTCAAGAGAAGTTATTGGCTTGAAATAAAAATGGTCTCAAACTTTCCTTAGTGGGCCAAAACACCGTGTGCTTGTTAAAAACATACTTCTGAGCAAGTGAGAAGTGAGACCAGCTTTGTGTGCCAGTTTCACTTCCAGTTCTCAGTTTATAATGACATATCAACATTTTCTGGTTATCCTGCACTGAAATTATTGTCAATAAGGTTTGTCAGCATGGAATGGTGATGTTATTCTGCAATAAGACTTCCAAAAGTTAAACACCAAAAGGCACAGAGTCTTTTCTTGCCTCTGACACCTGCCAAGAGCAATAAGGAAGGAAGGAAGCACCAGAATACCTGAAACACACACACACACAATCACTGCTTATTTTGGTAAGCAATGATTAAAGCCTTGCTGTGTAAGATAGTAACACTAATGTTGCTAGGAATAATATATCATCCTTTTATTTTAGAACTAACCTTTTGTTTCAAACTTTCATAAATTGGATTTTTAAAAAGATTTTATTTTCCTTTTGAATATGTGCTGCTTCTTTCTTTTAAAAGGCAGAAAGTGCCTTTTGAAAAACCTTTGTGTTCCTCTTGACCTATACAGCTGTGTAGCTTTGAGCTTTAGATAGTCTGGGTGAGCAGCTGACCTTTGTGTCTCAAAGGAATCGGGATTTTTAGAATGGCTCCTTCCCATTCCCTTCCAACCCACCTCCGAAAAAATAACCAACCAGACCCACTTCCATTCTATTTTAGTGGGAATTGATTATTTTGTGACTCAGCTTCTAAAGTTTTCTTGGAAGATGTGATTAATGCCTAGAAAATTGTACAGTGCCTGGTGCTTGTGTCCACCCTGGCTAGTGTGAGAGTGACAGGTATGTTTTACACTCCATTCCAGTACCTGCACTTCTCAACAGGCAGTGACTGCCAGCTGTTTCCCAATAGCCTTTTCAGGAACAGGAGGACTTTTACTCTACTGTCCATAAAAATATGCCTCTGCTGTTGCCACTAAACTTTATGTAAGCCGTAAAATATCTTTTGGCTCCGACTTGAAACACAAGGAGAATGTTTGCACAATGAACATCAGACACTGTCAATGTTAATGTGTAATGTCTGTTGGCAGAGTTGTCCGTAAAGATTTTTTAGCCAGCCAAATGTTACTTCTATTTCACTCAGAACTCATGTCTGTCATAGGATAGGAAGAATAACAGGTTGTATTAAAATTGGCTACAGGCGGTTTAACTCTTTTCCTGTTGCTAGCCTTTTGAGTAACTCTGGCAGCAATTATATACATATAAAACACCTTCTTTTCTAGCCTTCTTTAGCTGACTGTAGGTAGTGGAGTGCTCTATTGAAAATCTGTTGGCAGTTTAAAAAAAAAAAGTATATACACATGTACGCCCAGATATATGTGTATGTTTGATGGAGGTATCTTAATGGATATCTTCAAAGAGATATTCTGGGTCTTTAACAAAAAGGCAGAAAGAAATGGTTAAGGCTTGCAATTGATTTCAGTAGTTCCTGACATATTATTTATATCCATAGTGACAATATTTGAATCAATTTAGCCTATACTTGGAATAGAGATTTCAAGCTTCACAATTGATAGTGAGCAAAAACCATAATCTTTTAATAGGTATCAAAGCTACACACAGCTTTGAAACGATCCAAGACACTCTTGTCATCTCAAAAGGTTGTGAAGTTGTAAAGCTTCAGTACTTGATACTGTGAATAATACAGATGTATTATTGTGCACCTGTGTCCACACACATCTGCATAATTTCCAACGTATATGATGTCCTAACGAATACTTTAACTAAATTCCCAGATTTTTAATACAGAACTATAAACCAGGCCTGTAGTCTATCCTCAGGTAGTGGTATTAATTCAAGTGTGGGGTTGTCATTTTGTTTCGCTTTAACACGGTGTTTCAAGAACTTTTTTAAGAGCTTTCAGTCATGACAGTGAAATGAAAGAGGACTCCATTATGTGGATGCCAGGTACAGATTTATTATGCTCTATGACACGGTGGTACTGAACAGAGATATTTTGTAATAGGCTTTTCTGAATCTGAGTGCAAATGCTTTCTCCAGGCTTGAAGAACCTTTGCTTTACACATGGAAGTAACAGACTGGAAGAAATTTACTAGTGAAATTCATCGAGAATCAGTCTTGAAAACAATAAAATAAATAATTTCTAGAGTGATCCTTGTATAAATGCTGTGTGATGAAGCCTGCAGCATGGAAAGGTAAGGTGCATTGTCAGTATAAAGGAGCATTAGAATATCATATACAAAATAGGGACCCGCACGAACTTTGTGAATAAAAGTAAAGAACTAGTATGAAAACCAGATTCATGGATATGAGAAACCCTAACATTAACTTCTGCAAGGTGAGAACTCATCCAGTGGGAAGGCTTTAGGTGTACAAGTTGATATAAAATTACTCTGGTTCCCTGAGTGATGAAGCCATAAAAAGGCAAATGCAATCTTTTAAATCACTGCAATTCTTTTTAGAAAAGAGAGGAAAATATATTAATACTGTAATTGCACAAAATATTTTTCAGCTGTGCTGGAACATCAGCACAGTCTTAGTCACTCATACTCAATACAAAAACAAAACCAACCAAACAGAAACCCCACCTGGTACTGCTGCCAGGTTTGTCAGAAACGTCCACATAAGGAAAAGACTAAGGTAGGCTCCCTTAAATCACCCATCCAGAACTGAGATCCTTTCATAAATGTGCCAGAGAGGTAAACATCAAGGAGGGAGAAAAATTATTTGAAGAAAAGTTGAATATGGACCAAAGAATATGTGGCTATAAAGTTGCTCTGAGTATACTGAGAATTCAGGCGAAGTTCCTAACCTCTAGGGTGGTCAGGTATGGAGTAGACCAAAGGCAGTCCCTGGTGACTCTTGATGCTTCTAAGGGTATTAACCAAAAAAGAGAAAGAGTCCAGATAGTTTAGCAAGGTGTGCAATAGTCCAGTTGTATGTGGACTTTGGAAGTATGCTTTGTAACTAAGAACTGAATCCCTGATTTGAAAACAACGAAAAACTATAAGCAGTTCACATAGTAGCACTTACTGCTGTACTCTTACACCTGGGCAAGCAATGGGATTTTTCATATAATCATCTATAGTCATATTTATTTTGTGTCCTTCTCTAAGTGTGTGTATGAGCAGCTAATACAGCCAGAGAGGTCAGAGCCAAATCCCCAGATTCAGGCACTTCTGAGCTGTGGAGTGTTCAAAATCCAAATCAGGGCTTTACAGCTTGAGCCCTTCTCTAATATTTATTCAGATTTATGATAAATGTAGTACTTTAGAGCTAATTCTTGTTCATAATGTATCTGTTGTTCAGTCATGACTAAAGTGTATAAATATCACACATTTATCTTTGAGCCTGTAGACATTTAAGCCTCTCTGTTCTTCGGGGCGTTATTTATTTATTTACGCCTTTGCTTGTTTGATAGATGGCAGCAGATAAATGTTTCCTAACTGGAGATGTCTCATTAGTTTTTGCTTTTAGTATCATCTGTCATATGACAGCAAACAACAGGGAATTTTTGCACATTTGTGTGACGGTACTGCGTTTTCACTTACAGCTGCTGCTGCCTTCTCACAGGTGAGGTGATACACAAATATAACCTTATCCTTAAAGACTGTCTTCAAAGAAAAGGCGTTTATACTATAACCAGAGCCCTCTCGTCTTGTCATTACAGCCCCACTATTTTGAAAGAAGCAAGCTCATTCAGTGATATAGAAGGTGGAGACTGGGAAGCTGGCTCTGCTAAGCCTTGCCTAATGCAAACTGCTTAAGTATGCACATCACATCATGCCGGCTATACTGCAGGGAGCAGGCAGTTATCGCACAAGCGTGCATCCTCAGAGCCAGGATAAACACTCCGTTACTCTCCCTCTAAACTGCTCTTCTGGGAGGGAGAGAAAATAAATAGGGAGCGAGAGAGGCATTTGAAGTAACCTTTTTAAGAAGGAGGCAGCAGCCAATAGAACCTTTCTTTCTTTTTTTCTTTTTTTTCTTATTTTTTTTTTCCCCCACTTCTTACTAGAGAAATTCGTGTTACCTCAGCAATTAAGGAGAAGAGCCAGCATCTAGGGTTCCAGGCTGTGAGGGGGAGTAGCAACTTGTACCAGGTAGGAAGCCCTTTCAACATCCTTTTAAATCCATGCAGCTCAGTTACTACTTGCTGTGTTGCTGTACGGTGTCTGACTTGTGGAGACCTTGTGTCTGCTAGTCACCATTCCCCGAGTGAAAGAGACCTCGGGGAGCCTTAATTGCCAATGACCTTCAGGGTATTTCTTGGAAAGGCACTGGTACTTAGTGGTGTAAAGTAAAGCAATCTATACTTTTGTCTGATGGCTTAAAGTGTGCATTTAGCATCAGCATGCAGCTGGGTGAAACTGCAGCTGTTTCCCATGTACGAAACCATGTCACAAATGAGTAAAAATTAGCCATTTTATAATAACTGAAGCAGCTGCTCTGCATTTTTAGCAACACGGCTGTATTACTTTCCAAAACTTATTACCATAAATTCTTTTTGTGCTGGAAAGTCAGCAGATATGCTTTGCTGTATTCAAAGTTATTTTGACAGTTATCTACTATATTTTCATAGTTACTTATGCATATTTTATTAAGACTTTTCTAAACTTTCCTGAGGCAGCTGTGTCTTGTGGCAGGTTAGTATTCCTGCTAGCAAATAATTTATGTAATAATTGCAGTGCATGGTTACAGTATTCGCTTTCCTGTGTTGCCTGCTGAGAGCCTGTGGGGATGCAGCACCTCAGAGGTCTGAGGGCTGGAGTGGGATGGAGCCCTAGGTCACATCTGCTCATTTTATCTGCCTAGTACTACAGGACAGAGGGGAGAGTGAGGAGGAGGTGAAGCTGTAATTGGGCTTTGTGATCCTGTTGTGCAGTGTTTTTCTCCCTATACTTTTATTTGTGTTCATTCACAGGAATGAATGGTGAGGTGACATCCCTTCAACCTGTATTTTGTGCATTGTAACAGGGATGGGACTTAATAAGTTTATTAAAAGCAGGAGTAGCATTTGCATAAGTTCTGAGGTTAGGAGTCAATCCTGCAAGGGTCACCAGGGTGTCTGTGAGACTCAGAATTTCATTGTGTGATCAGTCTAAGTTGTTGTCTTCTGAGTAGTTAAGGGAGTCTGAGGCAAACTTTTGCAAGCTTTAACATTTTCTTCTATACATCAGATAGGGAATTCGTAAGAGTAAAAATCTATATGTATGCTTAAAGCATATGCAGTGGTGTGAGCAAATATACCAAGTCTAAGGATTCAGTTGCTTGCAATAATATCTGAAAATAGTGTTCAAAACAGTCAGAGCTTAGATACCACTGCTGTAATAAAAAAAAAAAATACTGATAATAGCACAGCTCTCTCAATAACTGCACAACCTTTTCTTCTATGTAATTGCTCTATGCAGAAATAGCTCCATATATTTTGTTTAAAGGTATCCTGTGACTCTTATCTGTAGGAAAAACTACTGAGGGTGTCTAAATCTGTAGCCTTTTTTTTGATGAGCATAATGAAAAAAACAATTTTTAGAAAATGAGAATTGTATCTGATAGCAATAAAAGCTAAGGAGGTAAAAAAGAAATAGCTTTGAAAATTACGGCTGTGAAATAGAGGTGAGATCTAGTCAGTGACCAGTGTTGGTTAGAGGACCTGGCAGTAGGTAAGAACAGTTTTACTCTCTGTTTCATCTGTTCTGAGAAATTCAATGCTTCAGCAAATTCACACTTGGAAGGTACCAGTTCAATTAGCAACCAAGATAGGAAGAAACCTGGAATGGGAAAGTGATGTCTTGACTCCTTTAATTTCTCTTGATATACGAAATTTGAGATGATGAAAATTATACCCACGCTCTTCAGGTTGTTTGAACAGGTTGATGTAAAGCTGAAGTGAATCATCTTAAAGAGAAAAAAGAGGTAGTAAGCTGAACACATCAATGCATTTCAGTAGAAACTTATAAAATTCAGGTTTCAGAAACATTTAAAGCAAATTACAGTTGGTTGGTCAGGTATTTGGGGTTTTGTTTGCTTCTTTTTATTTGTTTGGTGGGTTTTTTTAACCTCCAGTCCAAGTGCTTGCCCCTCAGGAATATGCAGAATTCTCAACCATCCTCAAAAAAAAAAATTATGAATTAACTCAGGCCTTAAACTTAGGCTTGAAAGGGTTTATTATTTACTATTTAATTGTCACACTTTGTAGGTTTCTCTGAAAGAAAGGGATCACGAGGACAGTGTGTTGGGATATAGAAGTTTCTTAGCTTGGTATTGCCTGCAGGTCACTACTTTCCTCTGCCTCAGTTTACTCATAAATACAGTGCTTCCAGCTGCCTATTGGAAACCTATTGCAGATCTGAGTTTTCCCAGATTGTCCTCATTCACACTAGTGGTGCTTCATGTAGGTTTGCTTTTTTTGTGACTCTAGTTCACCTTGTAGCTTATGAACTTGGCTTTAATTATTTCTTTGGGTTCATTACCTGTTGTTTACACTACTAAAATCCTGCTGAGCAAATAGAGTTTTCTTCATGACTATAAATCATGTTTAAAATTATAAAACAGGTAGCAGAATTCTTTGTTTCATGCCTACCCTGAAAGAGACTCCCCTTACTGCAGAGAGCTTAGTGGGGATGTGGGATGGCCTTGTCCGCGGGGGGAACCCGTTACTTTTACAAGATCCTTCAGGAGCTCAGGAGTCACTGATAACAAATATATAATGTCTGTGTATCTAAGAGTAGATTGGATTTACTGCCCAGAAGTCTTATGACTTCTCACCAGAAATGGTGCAATTTGTTCTGCATATTTTAAATATAAAACCAGACAAATATGACTTCCAGAGGTATCAAATCAGACTATCCAGAGGTATCAAACTTAGCTGACATCACATTGTTATATTGCAATGTACCCTGTCACATTTGTGGCTTTGACCAAGGCTCTCTGTCTCTCTGGATCCCAGAACTACTCCTTTCAGCACCCATATGGTGGAAAACTGGGACTCTAAGTGCCATTGAATACCAGATGACGAAGCCTCAGATTTGTTGCAAGGGCTTTTTCTGTTGGCATATGAAAGAAAAGGTCCCTCTGTAAAACTAATTGATGTTTCTTGGTGCTTTTTGGCATTTTACTGTATCAAAAAATTGGCCTGGCTGCAGAGTATGATGTTAGTATAAGGACTGTCAAAATGCAATGCATGAAATTCAAAGCGTTGATATAATTCTGTATTACTATGGGTCCCCAGAGTGGCCATTATCTTTTGATCTAGGTTTAGCTAATTTTAATAACTTCCTTGTTGTTTTGGAAGCAAAACACTAAACACACAGTCCCAGCAATGTATTATGACTGCAAATTTATGCATGAGGATTTCCAGACCGCCTCACTGTTGGCAATTATACTGAGCAGACACGTCCCCACTCAGGCAGGTCTTCTTTCTACTGTGAGCATGAACGGGACTCAGACTAAATCTTTCTTTTCCCACTGTCAAGATATTCGGTAACATTTTTCCAAATGAACACTTGAAGACAATCAGGGACTTTTGTACTTTGCTTTCGACATATGCAAGGGATTAGAATTAATGGTTGTACTCAGGGGATCAGGATTAATGGCAAGGCTGACTAACACTAACTAACCGTTGGACTTCACTGCCAACTTTAAGAAAATAGTAAGTTACTTAACAGCACACTACTTTTGAGATTTATTTAAGCAATAACCCCAAGAAACCAATCATTACTAGCAATTAACTGTTGGTTTGTGGGTTGCTGGACCATTAATGTTCTAACAAACTGATTGTTAACTAAAGTAACAGCAACAGCAAATTCTGAGGTGTATATTTGCTCTGACTGCGTGTTCTGTGTTATATAACCTTTTTATCTGTCCTACACTCTTTTAGCAGCTAGGGACTCATTAAATAATTTCTTCTCTGTTAGTGCCTTTTGATGCTATGTGGAAAGGCTGTGATGTTGCAGCTGGATTTTCATCCCTATAAGGCTACACTTCAGACAGAATGTGGGAATTTTGTTATTTTTTTGCCTGAAACTTTATGGCTGCTTTTTAAAAGACAATGCAATACTGACATTTAAATAATAACTTAAAACAAAATATATATCTGACTTCTTAAACATTTTTGTATTCTAAATGAAATTTTAACAGCCCTGATCTGATTCAATCAGTTCTAGCACCAGTGTTTAGCACAACGATGTGATAAAGGTCATTCTTAGGATAAGTAGAATTGGAAAAAATAGCTTGAGATGTTTTTGCCCCCTCAATATCTTCAGCCTCATTCAGAGTTTAAAATGGAAAGCAGAAGTGAATGGTGAGAGACACAGAAAATAAACTGGAAGCTGAAAACCTGCTATTTTAATAAGTTTATTTAAAGTTCTGGGTTTATTTAATGTTGTATTCTATTTCATTGTTTTACTTTTCAGTGGTCAGAAAAATAAAAAGAAAGAGGCAAGTTAGATATAAAATTATATTTTTTTATAAAGTAGGACGGCTGTGTTATCTCTGCGGGCTTTGCTTGCTTGATCTAGAAATCACCAATAGCTTAGGGTGGAAGTGTGCATGTGCTGACTTTTCCTTAATGGAATTGAGGTGGGCAGCTCTACTAAGGCTGATTAGAACCATCACAAAATCTGCCATGCTACAATGAAATGTAGGGAGATGGATTTAGGTCAGTATTTAATGAGCCCCACATACAATGCTGGCAGGGAAAAAAAAGAAAAACCTTAAAAGTTAAATATATAATCTGAGTAATTTAGAATAAAAAAAACCCCACCCAGACAGTGACTTACATGATTGTTTAGTCTGAACCTTACCTAGTGCTGAAAATGACAGTTTTTACAAATCAAAAGGAAGCATCACACACGTCCTTGTGCGAGGCACCCTCAGCAGGTTTGCAGTGACCCTGAGCTGTGTGGTGGGGTGGATGCTGGAGGGAAGGGATGCCATCCAGAGGGACAGGCTGGACAGGTGGGTCTGTGCAAGCCTCAGGAGGTCAACAAGGCCAAGTGCAAGATCCTGCCATGAGCTGAGACAACTCCAAGCACAAACACAGGCTGGCTGGAGAACGGAGTGAGAGCAGCCCTGAGGACAAGGCCTTGGGGCTGTTGGTGGATGAGCAGCTCAACATGACCTGGCACAGTGAGTTCACAGCCCAGAAAGATGTCCTGGCTCCATCAAAGGAAAGTGTGACCAACAGGTCCAGGGAGGTGATTCCCCCTTCTCTGCTCTGGTGGGACCCCACTGCATCCAGCTCTGGGGCCACAGCATAAGAAGGGCATAGACTTGTTGGACAGGGTCCACAGGAGGCACAGAGATGCTCAGAGGGCTGGAGCACCTCTCCTATGAACACAGGCTGGAAAGCTTGGGCTTATTCAGCCTGGAAAGAGAAGGCTGTGGGGAGATCTCATTGCAGTCTTCCAGGATGTAAAGGGGATACAAGAGAGCTGGAGAGGGACTTTTTATACAGCATGGAGTGATAGGAGAAGCGGGACTGGCTTTAAAGTGGCAGACAGCAGGTTTAGATTAGATGTCAGGAAGAAATTTACTGTGAGGGTGGTGAAGCAGGAGAAAAAACTGCCCAGAGTAGTTGTGGATGCCCCATCCATGAAAGTGTTAAATACCAAGCTGGATGTGCTTCTGAGCAACCTGGTCTAGTGGAAGGTGTCCGTGCCCATGGCAGAGGGGTTGGAACCAGATTACCTTCAAGGCCCCTTCAACCCAAACTATTCTATGATTCTATGAAAAATTAATCATTCTTTATACAGTTCACAAGCTCTTGTTTTTATATTTCTTTTAAGCAACCAGACAGTGTCAGGGTTGACAGCAGGTAAAATTTGTCAGGATTAAGGTTACCTATTGTAGAGCTGCAAGACAGGTGGAGAGATAGGAATGCAATTTTTATATTATAGTGCATTAGTTTGGTACAATAAATGTTTTTCTGAAGTACCTCTTTGGATAAAGTAACTTCTTGTGGAAAGTACGGGGGGTGGAGAGAAGGAGGATCACTCTGTTCAGACCCTACCTAGCATGATGTACGGCAATTTGAAGGCACCCGTAAAGAAGTTGAAGAAAGCAACAAATTCTATGAAATTACTTTTGTGAAATGGACATGCTGTTGGGTGTAGTTTCCTTCTGAGATTTTTTCTTACTTCAGTGTCAATCAGACTGGTACAAATCTCTTGGAGAAGAAAGACATCATTCAAGAGAAGGAATAGAGGTAAAACAGTTGTTCTTACAGAGAACTTGTTTATTTTGTGATGTCCTTTCTTAAAATGACAGCTATTTAATTGAAATAGGTTTTCCTGGTATAAAATATATCCATCAAGCTGTTGACATTAGTGCTTTGTTGAGCGTGAGGCATACCCCATGTTCCAGAGAGACTTGGTACCTTTATTTACATTTGTCAACAAAACACCTGCCAGATTTAACATCAAATCACCATATAATATAATGGATCTTTAAGTTTGCAGAAATGACTGACATGCTTCTGTGTTTTCTATTGCCAGGAAAAAAAAGAAAAGTGGTGTAAGATAATAAAACAGAAAAATGGTTTGCATAGAATAAAACTAATTTTGCCTTCTTAATACTTTATCTGTAGACCTGGAGATCAGAAAGAATAGACACTATACAGCATATAGAGGTAAGGAAATAAGAACCCCACTTTCAAATGAATTGTGGCCTTTAAGTACTCAAATATTTGGAATTAATTGCTCTTTGGAACATTAATATCAATTTATCATCTAGGGTCAACACCTTTTTCATAAGGGAGCATAATTCAGGCAGAATGACAGAGGAATTACATGTTTCACTGACATGACACCCAAAGAGTTCAGTGTAATTTTACGGCAACAAAAACCAAAGGTCAACTCCTCGAAGCTGAATTATCAGCTGTGCTGGGTTTCTGACCCAGTATCCACCACTTGGAATCTCTGTAGCCAGGCAGAAGAATAGCTACATTTGAATCTTTCTCTGTTAACCAGGGGAGTTGCCCTCATGTTTAGCTGAGTTTCCTAGCAAGCTCCTTCCAACGCAGCCTAAGCACGAGGGATTCCTGACGTTCACCCCCCATCCCCAGACACAGCCTGCCAGGGCTGCATTCCTCTCCTGGCATGGGCTACACTGCCAAACATCCAGGGATTCCTGGCAGCTGTAGCTTTTGTCTTGATTCATAAGACACTGAACTCAAAGACAGGACTCTCTATTTGTACTCGTCCCTTCAAATGGCCCTTGAAACACACCTTGCGTTTTGAATTTGTAGACTTAAAGAAGGGACTGCCATTTTTCCCAGGTACTGTAGAGAAACCAGTGGGAGGTAAGGAATAAATAATAGCAATGGGAGAATGATGTCTTTGCGTGCTGTGTCCTTGCACAACATCACCTTTGTTAATACCCATTTGGTATGATGCTGAAATTCCCTGATTCATGCAAAAGGGATTTGGATATCTGCACCAATGATACCACCACAGGAGACCTTCCCATGTTGTTTTGCAAATAAGCCTGTGTTTTCTCCTAGTTTTAGATGTTTATCCACAATTCTGCTCCACGTGGCAATTTGCTTTCAAACAATGTTAGTCCATATGGAATTCTGGAACTTGGCTAGTCATAGGGCTAGTGACAAATACTGTCTTCCTCAGGGTGCTTGTTTATGTATGGGGTGATAAAGAACAGGGTACAGGGACTGTACAAGGTACAGGACCTTATGCCTGTGTTTGACTCTTTTTTCTTCAATTTTTTCTCTATTTGCACATATTTAAAAGCAAGGGAATGAGCTGAGAGGAATTAGCTTGAGTAAACCAAGACACTAAACATTTTTTACTGCCATGACTCTTGGCAATTTTGAAGAGAATTGCAATAGGACAAGCACTCCCAGAGTTTGTTTCTTTCTGTAATAAATCTGAATAATCTTTCTCTGTGTATGACCTTACCTCTCTGAAACTGTATGAGACAATATGACAGGGAGCTGTAATACTTAATTATTAAAAATCTAAATATATAGTATTCTGCAAAGAAGTAAAAACGAGCTTTTGTAGATCTCATAAAATTGTTTGAAGGCACTTCTTCCAATTAAGCATATGAAGAATGTAGCAAAACCAGAGGAAAAAACTGAAAATTATAAAAATGTCTGTGCTTAATTTTAAGAGTATTTAGATTTTCAGAATCTGTGTTCACGTTACA
The DNA here is from genome assembly GCA_013400975.1 of Atrichornis clamosus. NCBI lineage: Eukaryota > Metazoa > Chordata > Aves > Passeriformes > Menuridae > Atrichornis > Atrichornis clamosus. The sequence continues at coordinate 486,396 of WBMZ01006400.1, read as the reverse complement.
GTCTTGGGAACTAACGTGTTTAGAGTTTGATGTGACACTGGAAGGGTTTTGCTTATTAGACTCAGGTGAGTGCTCCAGGAGACTCTTGGAAAAGCTCCAATGTTCCCACTTTGCTATCAATTAATTACACTCTCACTTGAAGTTCATGAAGTTTGCCTAATTATTTTGGAATGTTTTGGAGCTGCATTTACATTTTGAGCAGAGGAACAGTACATGAGCATAGAGTCCAGCGAATGCCCTGTGCTGAGAAACTGAGATCGTTAAATGTTCGGTGACATTTAGGAAAAGAGATGTTAAAATTTGGTGTAAAGGTCTGCATGGCGTACACCCTGGATCCTGGTAAGCGTGATCACTGCAGGTTACAGGGGAATATCAGTGTAGATGTGTCCTCTGGCCTCCCAAAATTACAAGTGGTCAGAAGGAGAACTGAAGGTGATGCTGAGACAGTCCCTGGTAAAAGGTTGGGTGTCTTCTCCATGTGTTTCTAAAGGAAGAAAGATGCTGAGAGGCAGAAGGGGCAGGAAGAAAGGATTCTCACAAGGTTCTGGTGTTTTGCTATGCAGCACATGAGCAATACCTGCTCCCACGTGTAGTATTTCTGTACCGTGTAAAAGCAGAACGACTGCTTCACTAATATTTTTCTGCGGGATAGAAATGGACTTCTGAATTTCAAAAAATTGTTTTGCAGCTGCTTAAATAAATCCAAAGGCAAAATTGACATGCAGTTCCTGTGCTTCTGATCTCCCAGTTAAGGAGTAAAAGGATCCTTTCTGCTCTTCATTCTTTCTTTGACTGTTGCTGGTTGTGTGGCTAATGTTTCTGATGTGTATCAATTGAATTGTTTTCTAAGTATTTCTAAGCTGTCTGGTAAAATACTGTGAAAACAGTTATTCTCAAGAGAGGTCATCATTCAAACCTTTGAGATGGAAAACTCAAAAGCAGAAGGAAAAAACTCTAAGAAATAGATGTCTTTGTAGCACAGGTAGATTGATCATCAGGGATAGGCCAAGACTTCATTTTCATGGGGTTAGCATTGGTTTGTTCATCACTCAAGTTTCTATTTCAATTTTCCAGTGTCCTGGAGCTAGGATACCCATGTGTTTTTCTGTAAACTTAAGAGGTAGCTTCCAGTGCCATAAACTGATAAAGGTTAGACTTGCCTTTACAGATATATGGTTTTCATTGTGGTAGCTGTTTCATGATAAATGAAGTAGCTGCTCTGTATCCAGCAAATGTGTGCAGCCAACTCGTACCTGGTACATCTCCAGGTGCATCTGCCTGTTTTGTGTGGAGATGTCACAACCGCAACTGCACTGTTATGAAGTTTTAGGTATGACTGCTTTGCTTTAGACATTGTGCTGTATGGAGATAGTCAGAAATGTGAAAGATACATAAAAAACCTGATACCTTGGGTAAGTAAAGTGCTCGGATGTCTCTGAAAACTTTGGTTGTTTTTCAAAGAGAGAGAGAGAGACCCAAATGTTCTGGAATTTTGAAGTATTTCAAAGTCACTGCAATGATGACATCTATTACTGTAATGTGACAGAGACACACTGAGGTTATGCCATGTAGTGGGGCTACACGTCAGTCCCTCAAGAAATGCTCCTGGTATATCTTGTTAAAAAATTTAGTAATTCCCTCGAAAAAAACAAAATAGCAAAAGCAATTTTCCTGCAGCCCAAAAAGTTTGTGGGCTCTGTCACAGGGGGAGTTCAGAATTCCATACAGGAAGAATAAAATGACCTTGAGGAATACAGTAATAGTATCTGAATGAAATTCAATAGGACAAAGTGCAAGATCATGCACAAAAACAATACATTTCTGATATAAGCTAGGAGCTTGCTAATTGGAAATGACAGAAGAGGAGAAAGTCATTGGATGACTGCAAGCCACCAGCACAACACATCAATGGAAAGGGCAAATGCAATCTTAGGCTATACTGGATGAGATATTTGCATTAGCAAAGGATATAACAAATACCTGAACTAGGTCCTGCAGAAACAATAATCTAGGATGTTTGTAATAGTTTTCTTTGCCTGCTTTTAATTAAGGCGAATTCAAACTGGAATAGGTGGAAAGAAAGGTAACTAGGATGTTGAGAATGGGAAGTATTTTATAAGAAGAGATTGAGAGACTTTGTGCTTAGTCCAACCAGATAAATTTATCAGAAGTTAAGCAGTAAATTAAAGAATTATATAAATATATTTAGGTTGGAAATAAATGTGTCTAGCTCTCAGAAGTGAGATATTCTGGACCCAATTTTAATGGTACTCAAAAAGACCCACAAACTACCAGCCTTTTAGCTAGAGAGAACCATGAAGACAAAAAGGTTGACAATGAAAAACAGGGAAAGAGAAGGGGAAATATTAAAAGAAAGGGGAAATAGTAAAAGCAAGACCAACATAAGTATGGCAAATTAACCCTTTTAACTTAGGCTGAAAAAAGCGCTATTGCTATACTGAAGGAAGCTCAAAACCCACCCACTCATATATTTAAGGCTATCTCTAAACCCAACCTGAAGTCTGGTCTCCACAGACCGTTCTGCCACCTGAGGTGTGATCTTTTGGTAGCCATTCATGGGTGCTCTGGGTCAGAAGTAGCCATCACTCCAGGAGAGTCTCCCAGGGCAGGAGAACCCTTGCACAGGCTTTCTAGCAGGAGGGTTGTGCCACTGGAGTGGGGAAAGGTGCCCAGGAGTGCTGCCAGGATAGTGAGCCCTGAAGGGCAGACGTCTGACTCCACTGAGCTCTTGCGTTATACTGTAACGTCATCCCATTCCTTCCCAGGTTTTCACATTGGAATTCACATGAGTGTAAGCTCAGTAACCCCGGGAGAACCCAGTCCTTTCGCTTGTAGAATACTTATTGTCTCTGCCCCCCCACCCCGCCTGATACTTCCAGGAAATGGCAGTAGAAATTGTACAGTGAAACGAGTTGAGAAATTCTACAATGCCTGAGGGTACTGGAGTAGCTTTGAGAACAGATAATAACTGAAGTTCCTCAAACGCTGTCAAATGGTAATTGTGAGCTTAAATTGCAGTTTTATTGTCACAGAACAGTATTGCTGGGAGGGAATTCTCTGCCCGTGTACAGAATCTTTTTTTCCTCCCCCTACCCTTGAGTTTTTGCTGGATTATATTTTCTTCACCTTCAATATTAAGACTTGTTTATCTTTTGATTTTGCTGCTGAACTACTGGTTGTACCTAGTTCATGGACAGCACTTAGGCAGGCAATGGTGAGAAGCAAAGATGTTTTCTAGGCAGGCAATGGTGAGAAGCAAAGATGTTTTCTTTTAGACTCTGTGCCTGAAGGTGATCATGAAGTAACTTTTAACAAGAAATAGTCTTATTCCAGAATGATGTTCTATTTTGCTTTTTAAAAATTTGTTCTTATGTTGACTGCATATGTTCTCAAAATGGAAGTCAGAGCAGAAATAACTTTCTCTGCACACTTTCTAAGCCAGACAATGCCTGTGATTATAAGACTGCTTCAGTGGAAAGTAAACTTGTTCATTGTCCTCAGAAAATAAATATATCTCTGCAACAGACTCAAAGGCTGATACAGAGCCAAACCCAACCCCTACACCCCCAAGTGTGCTCTCAAAATACAATTATTGCCAAGACAGGCTTGATTTTGTTGGCAATTTGAATACTTAAGAAGAGGTAGCAAGTAAGGGAAGCCTTGAGTTTTGGGAGAAATATTCTAAGATACTAATTTAAAACTTCAAATTCCAGTATTCTTCCTTGAAGCTTGAAAATTCTACTTTTTTTATATAGCATAATGTAGAGAATGACTGCATGATGTAGAAAAATGAAGCACTGTGACGGATTGATTAGGAGATATCTACTTCTAGCACATTCACTATCAGAAAAATGCATGATTACATGAAGACTGAAGGAATAGAAATGACTCCAGATCTGTCACCTCTTCTCACACCATTCAAAATCTCTGCCTGTGCCTTATAAAGAGTTTCAGTTCTTGAATCACACTGCTGACAAACTTTCACATAAATTTATCTCAAGGAGTATTGCTTGAATTGATTTAGGATAAACTGTCTTACTTCAGAGAGACACGGGTCTTAACCTGTGCTTTTTGAAGTAATTATTTTGGCTGCAGGTCTGAAGAATACAATAGTTGTGTTAAAACATGACAGTCTTATAAGCCACAGTGATCGTGAACACGGGAAAAAATTTAAGTCCAAAGACAAGGTTTGGCAGTATTGTTGAGAGCACTGCGAGGTATAAAGCTGTGCCAGTCTCACTTTGCATCAGCTTCAGTCTTTCTGGTGCTAGAATAGGCTCCTGTTGGGAGACATTGGTCACAGCCACAGATTAACTACTGGAAAACATCTGTGCTGGGTTCACACCAGACTCCAGGAGCTGCTGGTGCTGAACAGCCATGCTACAGAACTGCAGGCAAAGAGATAAAGCAAGTGATTACTCCAGCTGCAGCCAAGTGCCAATATACCTTATAATTACTTTGAATCTTTTCAGAGACATTAAAAATACATTCAGTAGAGCCAGCTTCTTGCATTTTTTTGTCTAGGTACATGAACCTGCTGATGAGGACACAATGCAGAATGGAGATGAATGCAGAAAAGGGGAGAACAAACATCCTGACAACAATCAGGTGTTCCTTGGGCTTTTTAAAGAGAACTTTCCTAGACCCTCTTCAAGCACATACTTATTACTGAAAGTGTCAAACACTTTATCTCTGTTCAGCTGTACTGTGCATCAGGCCACTTATTCACAATTTGGAGTGCTGCTCCTATTATAGCATCATAGAATATCCTGAGTTGGAAGGGACCCACAAGGACCATCCAGGCCAACACCTGGCCCTGCACAGGACAGCCCCAAAAATCCCACCATGGGATTCTTATTACTGTATTGGACTTGAGTGCTCACAGGGTTGTGAGAATAATGAGCTGTAGCCCCAAAGTTTGAGGTTATCTATGGCACTTTCTTTCATGCTCTCATGAAAACCAAGGTCTGGCTCTGCCCTGAAGAGGGAAAGAGAGGTAATTCCTGCAGCAGAAACTTCCATTACACCTTGAATCCCTCTGTTTACTCCTCTCCTCTGTCACAGCGAGTGCTCTTACTACAGTACCATTTGTGGCATCTGCTCCTGCCATGCTGACTCATTTACCTTGGAGAGAAAACGAAGCAGAATTGCATGTTAGTAGTGGCAGGGAGGAGAGCAGCAATTCTCAGTCTTATTTCTCTTTGTTTCTCATTGAGCCCTTTTTCTCATTTGTTAACTCCAGTAAGCATTCTCCATATGTGTTTAGTATTTTCACATATGTTTCTGTGTATATTTAATTGTCTACAGTAGACTCTTTCCATCTTTTCTTCCTGCTTCTTGTGTCAACTGTCTGTTTAGATTAGAAGCTACTTGAAAAGAGCCATTTATTTGGGTATTTCCACGAAGCATTCAGTAAGATACAACTCTGCAGTTAATTGGAGGCTCTGAATAATCTTGCCACACAAAAAGTATAATTACTGATAGTACTCGGAGTTTGGTATTTTTTTAAAATGTCACTTTCTATGTAGGGAAAAATGACAGGTTTTTATCAATAACCACTTTTCTTAATATGCCTGTGTAGATTCCTACAACCCACAGAGAAGAAATCTACCAGTAGATAGCAGTGTAACTGTAGTATCTCTGTTGACATTTTAACAACAAGTCAATTTTTGTGCTAGCTTTAAAACCTCATGGCTTGCGCTACTGGAAAGATTTTAAGGCTATTCTGTAGAGAGAACTCGAGATACGTGAAGGTAAAAAGATATGAAATAGGAATGCTTCCTTCCTGAAGCATACTCTGCAAAGGTGTGTCATCTGTGAAGGCTTGCCCAGAACATTGTGTAAATGATTTTTACTGGTAAATGCTGTGTCTTTGTACCATTATTATTTTAGAATACTGAGTTTAGCTTCAGGAACTCTTCATTACTGTTTGAGGCTTATCTTAATAGTTTGTAATAGTTTTGGCGTAAAATGTTAGTACAATTTGCTTTTGTTAATTATAATGATTTTGTCAGTAAGTAGATGATATAAAGTATGTCTTAATCTCCTAGTCTTATATTACTTTGCTACCATTTACTGGTTTCTTTTCAAATTTGAAAACAAAAGGGCTTTTTTTTTGCTTTTTTTTTCGCCTTTTTTTTTTTTTTAGCATTTTCCTGTGGGTTTTTTAGGTCCTGTTTGTTAATATCTAGATATTCAGTGGTTGCATTTCTAACATTTGTAATTATGCTCAGAACGGAAATAACACAAACCTCATGGCAAATGCTAAATTTTCTTAGTAAGTTTGTACTTAAAAGTTGTTCTTTCCACAGTTAGCACCTTCTATCTTGAAAATACGCTAGTGCTAGACACCTTTGAGAGACGAGATGATGTACTTTCCCTGAGAATTGCTGCTATGAGGTGTTTAAGATAAATGTGAATCTGTCTTCCTGTCCTTTTTCATGACAGCAGCAATAGGAAAGTGCCAATCTGTTGGTTAATGAATCCGTGTGATAACTTCATGACTCTTCATTTTCTTCCACTCTGTGCTTTTGGCAGTTCTAAAGATGTTAATCTCTCCACATTTGCACGGGAGAGGTCTGCATTTGAGAGAGGTCTTTACATGCTCTACCTACAAAAGACCGGAGTGTCAAAAGGCACCACCGCTGATCTGATCTGCGTCTCATTAATTCCAGTGAGTCACTTTGTCTGTCCCGGGCAGCTGTCACCCTTGCCTTTCAGAATCTACCACTCAAATGACACTTTGGGTGTGATAACAACTCCATCATCCCTGTCTCTACAGAGCTCTCTTTGTACATCCTCTGTGCTAGTCACACTTCAGAGCTAGATTCTCTAATTTGGTCTCCAGCATGGCTTTCACTGTTGTCTGTGTGAGGTGTTGGAAGGTGAGTCCCCGAGGATAAACCTCTGAGCTTGGGCGACATAAACACCCTTGCTTCTAAATCTCTAGTTTTGAATATGTTTTGTTTCCACTTTCACCTTTTTTTTTGTTTTCAGTTTCAGGTGTTCATTTCAAGGTGGAAATTATTTGATACAAAAACACTCTTTAGTTGCAAGTCAGGATTAAAATGGAGTCTAATTTGGGGAAAGAGTTTCTGTCTTGTCCATTTGTGGCATCAGACGCACATGGAAAAGCCTTTTTGTTAACACACTGTCACCCAGGCTATGACACCAGATTTTGTATATGCCTAAGGCACACAGAGATCCTTAGTTCCCAAAGTTACAGTCTGGTGGTGAAACGTGGTGGTGCTGCTTAATAGTTGCACTTGATGATACAGAGGTCTCTTCCAACCTAAACAATTCTGATTCTATCAGTTTCTGAATAATTGTCTCTGATAAATTAGGTAGTCTTCCGGTCTTTACTTGTGGATTGGCTGATAATTTTTTGTAAGATTTTTATCTGAAAAATTTGCTGATACTTAACAAAGTCAATCTTCATTGACAGCGTGATTTATGACAGTTGGGAGGAAAAAAGGCTGGGTGTTGATTGCAGTAGTGCCCTATATTCTCATGTCCATGTCAAGTTTAGTCGTGTGTTTCCTACCACCCCATCCTCGCATCTATATAAAAAAACCCCTCAAATGTGAAACCAATTAACCCAATGAGTAATGCTGGAATAGGTGTAAAAAGGGCAAAGATGAAAGACATGGAGCAGCTTGTGAAAAAGACAACACTGGGAGATGTAGGACTTGAAAGGATCATTATGAATAACAGAGCAAGTGTCCACTCTGACACTCTGCAAGAACTCGTTGCAGGATGGTGGCATTTACAAATAAAAACATTAAGCAACAAAATCTAAACAAGCAAAATCAAGTCCTTTTTCACTAACATTTTAAAACTCTGATTCTCTGTACTATTTATTAGGTAAGATACAAAAGTTTACATAGATACAGAAAGTACTCAAAGAACTTCATGAAAACCTCAGTGTGCGGAAGACTATCAAACCCAAAGGTGCAATCTCAGTTAATTTAATCATTAAGATAAAACATGGAAACATACATGGGAATTTCCACCAAACACTGTTTTTTTTTCAACTCTTTGCAATATTGGACAGCAATACTGCGTTGCTTAGGAAATAGTGTTAATGGCTTGTTTTAAAAAGGACAATTTCATTATCTTGAAATTAAATACATGAAAATAATCCTCATTTCTGTCTTCATAAAAATCAATAGTTTTGGATATTTCTATCTATAAACTGAGCAGTGGTTAATGATATTAGGGAGGACATAAGTTGGCAAACCACTCTTTCATGGTTGGTTTTGTTTGAGGTTTTCAAAATATTTTTAATGCCTTCATGATTGTTATACTCTTTGATTTTCATAATTGGTGTACTATTGCAATAAATCACACCCACCCATAATGCATAGATGCAATCAGTACATGCTCTATAGAGAAAATAAAGTAAAAATTAAAATTTCTAAGGATCGTGCTGATATTTTCAATTTTTTGCATAAGTAAATTATAATAGTTTTTAGTTTTTGAACTCATTTGAACGAACAGCATGGGTAATACTTTAAGCTTATAATGCTTTTTACATAAAACTAGTGCAAAACTAATTATTCTTTTCCTGCCTGATATTGCCATCAATCTTAGGTGGAGAAATTGTTTCTGCACTATCATGATTTTTTTTTAATTATTTTTATTTCTGCTAGGCCATTGCTTAAATGCAAAGTGTGTCACTTTATTATATCACAGTGCATATTTCAATGATCCGGGTGGCACGGTTATAGCACTGTTGATCTTATTGTAGTGCCGTGAAATGAATAAGTAAGGGCTGACAACTGGCAGGGAGATCGATCTGGGCTCCGTTAAGGTGGAGCTCATTATTGCTGGATGCAGCAGGCCAGCACTTGCTGTCACTGTCAGGAGACAGTTCCAAATGCTGCCAAGGTCAAAACCAGCACAGCAGCGGGCGTTTGGGTGAGAAAACCCAACACAGTGCAATCACAGTGATGGGCGGCAGATCACTTGAAACCCTCACAGGAGCAAACACCTGCGGGTGTGGAACTCCACAGGAGAACACCTGCTAGAGCCAGTCCGTCCCAGCGCTGTCCTGAGTGGGCTCCAGAGGATGGCTGTGCAGGGCTGCGTGTGCTCAGCAGGGCTGAGCTCTGCCCTCTCCTCCCCTCTTTCGGAGGCTGGGCACACTGACCTTTTCACAGTTCAGTCCCTGCTCTAAGTAGCCAATCTCAAATTTGCTTGGGGGAAGGGTCCTGCCGGGCCCCTGCCGCCCCTCTGCTCGGGAGGAGGCCGGAGACCTCGGACGTGTCCTGACTCCCACGGGCCAGGTGAGGTCGGCCAGGGTTAACAGCTGAAGAGCAAGGCCTCTGCACAAAAAGGAGAGAATAGCTGTGTGAAACCCTTGGAGTATTACATAAATGCAGGAGTCCATTTGGGTTGGGCTTTGGTGTGTGGTTCTGCACAGCAATGGGACTGACACTGTCCTGTTTACTGTGGTTAAGCAGGGAAGGTCTTGTTTGAAATGTATAAAAATACACAAACTAGATGAAATGCTAAATGATTCATTAATGTCTTAAAAGAACTTTGGAAATAAATACCCTACAATGGCAGAATATTTAAAATAGGATAACTTTAGAGTAACACTTTAGCAGCTTGCAGAAATAAAGAGTAATTTTAGTTGAAGATGCACTGTCATTTTCATAGTTTGGACAATAAACAGAGCACTGACTACAACAGAAGTAAAAGCCTAGAATAGTTAAAATTACGTCAGGTTCATCTTCTGCCAGCAGACATTGTAAAATGTATAAAACCAAAGTACTATGTCAAATAATAAATAAAATAGAACAAAACAGCTTACAATCACAAGGCGATTATGTTCTTAATGCCTTAAGAATGGATAAACATACTATTTTCTGCACTTGTACTCCTTGATACATGAATGAAAATACATTCAAAGCAGTCCATGCATTAAAATTTCATGATAATTCATAATATAAATACTAAATTCAAATGCAATATCACCTAAAATTAATCAATTCTCTGTAAACATTGTAATGCAAGCACACAACACAGAGCAATCCAGCTTCTGACAGTCGCCTTTACTACTTTCTACTATCTATGAATTATTTGCAAGATGGTTGAAACATGATTGAATGTGGGAAGCTGTTTTTGTTTTGTATAGGTCAGCGTTCCTGAAAATACATTATCTTGGAGCAAAACCTTAAGAATATCATGAAATATATTGTGTTGCTTACAGCTAAATGCTAGAGATGCATGGATCACCTAATTGTTTTCCTTTATAGTACTGCTTAGCTCTCCAGTCAAGGGATTACTTTGTTTAGGCACTAGGGAGCAACAGTTCTTCACTCTTCTGTTATCCATATTTTCTGCTCTTTCTGGCTTCTCTAAACAGCAGTTACCAAAGAACCCATGGAACCAGTCCTGGGGTATTCTGCATCTGTTGCCTCATTTATGGCAAATGTCCTAGATATGCTACCCAGATTATTTTTGTTGTCATTATTTCAGGATCATCATAGTTGTTGTTTAAAAAAGAAAAAACAAAACAAAACTTTCCTCAGAATGGCAAAAGGTGAAGAAACCAAATGGTGCAAACAATGGCTCTGTATTTTTCAGCCACGTGTTTCATGTGATTTTTTCCTGACAACCGTGCGATGCTCTCACAGATGCTGTTAAAGGCCAGTGTAGTTCCTTTCAGCCCTCTGTACCAGCAGCCTCAAGCCGATGAACTGACACGTGCCAGGGGTATGGATATGTAAGGAATGTATAATAGTGATTGTAGTGATGTGGTGGAAAAACTACCACTATCAAGCAATAATCTCAAAACTTTTTTGCAAAGGAGATATGATGAATATGCCTCAGCTCTTGTAAATTGACTTGAAAATTGACTGAAGCATAGCAATGACATTTTGAATAAGGAATATTGCCAATTTTGATTCCTGCAGTGTTGTCTGTGATACTCATAAGCTTAGCATATGAAATTTGGTTTTTTCAGACTTTTCCTGCTCAGAACTTTAGAAGCACACCAGAATGCCTCTCTCAAATAGGTCAGATTTCAGAATTTGTCTAACATGCCTGACTCAAGCCTGCTCTGAGCCCCTGCATTATCCCAGGTGCCCTTCCTGCTTCTGTCCTTTTCTCCTCTGCCCACACTGCTGGCCCATCAGCTCTGAGATGATTTAGGTAACATCCTCTGAGAATTCCAGCCACTGAATGAAACAATTGCTAGTGCTGCCTAGTTTATCTTACGAGAACAAATTTCACTGCACACTCAGTGGCCCTGTGAGCATTAAATAATATGCAGTCAAGCAGCTTGTCAGGCCATATCATTACTGTATTTGTAACGTGCTCTGCAAAGTGAGCACCGTGCCATCACTGAGCTGCTCAAGGAAACAGTTAATAGGGTCATTGCCTCATTTATCTGGAAGGAAGAGTAAAATTGATGTGTAGGGCATTGACCTACTATGGAGGTTAAAAAATAGTTGAAGAATCTGTCCATTTAAGGTGTGCTAGACCACTAGGTATCAACGGATAACTGATTTGTAATTACACTGAAGTATTTCACTAGGGCCATATTCCTTTAAACTATTTTCCTGTTGTCTGTGCGACACACATCTTGACAAAATATTCAGTCTAGAGTACTATGTGGACAACTTGACATATTGCCTTCAAACTCTCACTACTTTTGGTACACTTATGCTGGCAGTGTACAATTTGGTTTCTGGATTTTCATGCCAAACAGCAGATCTCTTTGATTCACGGCTGTCAGAAACACACATTAGAAACTGCTTTGAGGAGTTGTATTTGGAAGTGTGATATGACAGCGTGTTGGTTATTTTTAAGCATTATATCAGTTTATACATAGTGGAAGTGATTAGGAATACTTCTGCTTTTTCTTGCCTCCTTGCTTACGCATCCCTTTCTTCTTCCAAAGTTTTGTCACTGGTTGTCACTCAATCAGATCTTCTGTGCTTTCACTTTGTCGTTTATGTTATTCAGTGCCATAACCTCCAACTTGTAGATATTATTCTCAGGCATTTTTCCTAGTTTCCATCCAGAATTGCAGATGGAAAGATAGTTGCACAGAATATTGACTTTCACTAGGTATTTGCCAACTGTAATTGCACACATGAATTAAGAGTCTTGACTATACATATAACTGTAAAGAAATTGTAGATGAAGTGGTTGTACTTCACTATGACTCTTAATACAGTTAATTTCACACTTTCTATTTTCATTTAACATGGAATAAACTTATTTATATGCCTACACACTTGTCTACTCAAACTTGCTGGCATCGCTACACTTGAAAACCCAAATCTCATTTGATTATGTTAGTGATACAGATTTTTGAGACTGTCTATTTCAAAATACGTTCATGATTTTAAAAAGTAGTAAGAAATAAGTAGGGTTGTTTTTTTGAAATAGAAGAGCACTTTTATCTACTTATCTTCGTAAGTCAGAAATACAATACATTAAGCTGAACTAACCTGATAGGTACCCATGCTTGTTGAAATTAGATCTACTTCTTTAGAATTCACTCTTCCAAAGAGCTAAGACCATCCTTACAGGTTAACTGTGTGTTATAATTTACAAATTCCTAATCAGTTAGACTCCAATTCAAGTCTCCCTGAGTCAGAGTCAATTTAAGTATGCAGTCATTTGGTTTACTGAGGTTAATGGTCCATACTAGAGGTCCCAATTTAGCATGTCATAATCTCCTTGTGGACCATGTTCCTGTTCTTTCCATGGGATGTTTTTCATTTGTTTTTTGTTGGCCAAATGACTTTGCTACTTCAATGTTTGTGATTAATCTGGAAATACAACCTTACATATGAAATAATTACTGCTTTAAGTCTAAAGTAATCCAAGGTAACCTAAGTAAATTTATAATGACTTTTGAGTTATATTAAAACCTCGTGACCTCCATGACCTATTTTCTTAATCTTGTTACCAAGACAGATGTGATGTTTTCCCAGTAACTACTGACAGCAAATTACACAGATCCTGTATCTCTTTTAGGTGATGACATGGATGTCAAAAGGGCTTTGCTCTTATATAAAGGTGTGCTAATGGGAATATTTTTGCACTACATTTCTTGATCTTTAAGAATTTCAGGGTACATTTGTCCACTTATGCATTTGAGAAATACCTGTTAAACTGTATTCAAATGCAGCCCAAACGTATTTTTCCAAAGTGTCCTTCTTGATACAACTTGTACTGCTTGACCAATTTAGTTTTGCATGGACTGATCATGTTTTCAAAAACCTCTTCACAGGAGGCAGTTGCTAGAACCATTACACAGCTGAAATGCCATTAAAGTAACAGAAGCAGGGAAGGAAGTAATGCCATGCAGGTATTTGGTAGATATGCACTTAAGCCACGTATCTTCCTGTATTGCCACTGGGTTTAGTAATTATTCTGTTTTAATGTGAGAGTTTAAATTAAAAATCTGCTAGAAAGCATTGTGCTGTATTTATATCAGAGCTTCAAAGTTTGCCTTGTTATCGAGGCTTACTTCTGATGGTTTTTATCTTCTTTTATCTTCTCTTTTTGAAACAAAGGTATTTTGAAGTATAAGACAGGTAAAGTATCTTTTGTAATAGATTCATGAAAAGGAAGCTGAATGAGAGGAGATCTATAAGGTAGATGAAATGCAGCAAAGGAGCATTTGGAAGAATTAAATGGAAAATGACAATGGAATTGTGCCAAATAACAGGCAAAAATAAATTCTTTTGCTTAGCTTACATATCAGAAATCAACATAAGGTACCATATTTAAAAATGTATTTTTACTATTTACCCAAATTACATTGAAACATCAATCATTCTTCAAGATTCTTGAATGTACAGCCATAAACTGAGGCCTGATAAAGACCTGTACAGATATGAAACTTCCTTTTCTGCTTGATACAAGAGTCAAGAGTTTTGGACTTACAGAGCATCTTTCATTGAATAAACGGTTTAAAGAGATGGAAGCATTCAATTAATTCTCATTAAGGGCTATTATAACTGTCTAAAATATCTGTATGGATAGCAAGATCTCTTTGCCTCATGCTTGTACGTCACCCCTAATTAAAATCCTAGTGCAGGTATCTTTGAGCACATGGAGATCCTACAGCTCTGCCGTGCGCCAGATGAGGGACAGTTCTGAGCTCATTTCATAACCAATGACACATATACTTCGCCCTCTCATGTATTCCCAGCTCTACCTTTGCTTTAGTTTGCTCTTTAGGAAAAAGATTGTTTTATACTTTATTCTCATATTTTTACTATCTGCTTTCTACTTAATCTTAGCAAAGGGGCAAACTTCTGTAACTGAATGTACCAACAACGGTGAGAAGTTTGGTTGGCTTGTTCATAAATTTGGAACAGGCCATTCATTGTGGAACTACATAATATGCAGGAGAATATCTGAAAGAAAATACATTTGTGTCAGTATTCCACTAAAGCACTGGTTTTTTTGGAATCCTTATTCTTTGAGCCTTCTGAACTCAAGCAGATCAGTGGAACTAGGACTAACAGTGGCGAGGAGTTTCTGGTACAATGGGAAGGGTGTAATAGAAAATATAGCTTTAGCAGGAAGAAAAGACATTAATTTTGAGGTTTAAAAGCATGCTACCTCTTAATAATGTTCATATATGAGTTAGTGATCTGCTTCATGAACATGTTGCCTTATTTCGAGGGCAGCAAGTGTTTGTTGGTGGCTAGTGCGATGGGACAGCACAAGAATATCTTACAGAATGCATAAGAGCATAAGAACTTCCCATACAGTAAATTAGGTTCAAACACAAATTTTGCATAATCCAAAAATTCACTGTGAAATAAGCAGTATACCTAATTATACTGTTAATATAATAAACATTAAGCTGTAAGGAAGATTATTGCAACTAGTGTCATCTTTGAAGCAGGGTAATTGTCATTCTGGGTTCATCAGAACATAAATGAAAGGAAAAAACCCTCACTGGTAGAGCACGTAGGAGTATTCTTCGTTAACTTCATTCCCCTGGTCATTGTAACAGCTCAAACTGAATTTCAGTGCTGGTCCCTAGAATCTTAATGACCCAGGGCATATATGAGAAGGAAGTGTAAGGCTGCCACTCTGTTCAGAGCTGTAGTGAGCCTTTCTTCCTTCACAGCTTAAAGAGAAATGTTTTCCTAGTGGCAGGTGCTTAAGCTTTGACACCTGCGTAGGCAATTGGAAATTGCTGTGCCTGTTGAGGTGGTTGTGCTCCCATTCTGCTCGTGCAGATCGATTTTTACAAAAGAAGCATAGGGAGACCCTACCTTCCTGACTGGAATCAATTTTATATACAGAAATGGAAAGATGGAATGGGAGCAGGCAGAATTGTGCCCTCACCTGGTTTTCATAGGATGTAACTTTTCATATGACTGTAACTCTAAAAGCTTTTAAAACATCTTGTGATTTTCTGGACCATAATTCAGGAATTAAAAATGTCTTTAAAATAACCCAATGTGATGTTTGCAGAAAGCTTCACAAAAAAAAAATCCTATTCTAAGATTCAACCAGCATGGAGCACAAGTAGCAAACTCTGTATTCGGGGCTGTGCTGACATCTTTAATTACACCATCAATTATGCTAATTTTAATGCATACTTGAGAATGTGATAAAAATAAACCAAAGGAGATTATTCGTTAGCTGCTGTTTCATGGCTGAAATTGAGCCGAACACTTAAAATAAGTCTGGATGAAACACTACATACTGTGCCATAGGGAACAATTCTACATAGCCAGCAAGTAGAGCAGGGTGGAAACTAATAATTCTTCCATCTTAGTTCTATTTTATGACTCTCTGGCAAGAAAAACTAGCTCAGAATCTTCTTTTTTTCCCCCCCACCCCCCTTTCCCAGGGGGGCTGTAAGCTCTTAGCTGAAGCCAGGACAAAACTGAGCACTTCCTAAAGAAAAACCTCCTTGTAGAATAAAAACTTCATTGCATTGGGGATCACACAAAACTATATTCTTGGTATTGACAATTAGTGATTTTAATGATATTAGCAGAACAAACCGAGGTCCATCTCTTGTATCGAGTCTCTCTGTCATCAAAATCTGGTTGTCCAGATGTAGGTTAGTAATACTTTAAATTGCGCCTGTATTTTCATAGTTGCATTTCTTCCAAATTTCTTGTGAACTATATCATATTTCATTTATTAATGCCTGAAACATTGAAATCAGAAGATTTTCTTAGATGCTGAGTGTGGCTGACTTAGAAGTATTGAACCTGGAATTTCCCATAATGCCTTGCAAAGGGGAAAAACTGCAAGAACAGTAATTTTCCCCTTCAGAGAAACTACATTTATCACTTGGATCTCAGTGAATAGCTCATGGTCTTAGCCCAGACTCCGTGTTTGGGTTGATCCTGATTATACTATCCACGGTTTACCTCCCATGAACTCAGAAATCCATTTTCCTACAGTACATCTATACAATGAAATATTTTGAAATATGTAATATATCCCAGAGCGATTTGTAATTTTCACAGCAGGCCTCCCCAAATTTCTTTTAACCCAACATATATACCTCACAACTAGGAGAGTGGGAATATTCTTTTTTAGAAATAAATTATCTAATATTTATTTGTCCTGAGGCATAAGTGAACAGGTTTTAAATGGCAAAGGGGCTACACAAACAAACAGGAATTGTTTAATCCTGGGGAACAGCTCTTCATCATATTTAACAAGTTTTGCTTTAACAAAATACTTTCCATTAAGATAGTGTGAAAGTCAGCATAAAACATATACTGCTAATAAGAATACTGTAGGTTTCCAGGAGACTGCAGTCCAGGACAATACATTTGGTGGTGTTATGCTCTGCAGAAGCCTCAGCAGAAAGTATTCCTACCCCTTTTCTGGGATTTTTGTCACACACCAGAAAAGAAACTCCACAGATGAGTAGCAAGGCTGTGACAGAGTGGGGGGAGGATATTTTAATTCAATCTTGCAAATAAATTCCATCTGCTCTTTTTTTTTTAACAATAATAAGAATAAATGAAGAATTTAATAGTGGCTTGTTATTAATGCAATGTATTTATAGTTCTTAAAAGGTTGGTATGTGTACACACACACACATTTTATATTGGGACATGTGGGGATATTTTTTTCTTAATGTAAACACTTTCCCCGTGTGTATCAATGAAAGGGAGGGTAATGCTACCTACAAAACAGATCTACATGGAAATGGGGCTTTTAAATTCTGTATGAGTGGTGGTATGCATGGTTATGAAGAATTTCTGAATAAACTGTATTATGACAATAGCTATGAATTCGCCCAAGGTAAGAAATCTAAACCCTTTGTATTATTTTTCTCATTTTTAATCTCTAAATGCCGTGGCATGTAGCATTTCAGCAAGAGCCTCCTTTCCATTTCCTTGAAGGTAAGTCATAAGCAATACTTGTGAGCACATGTGATCTGTTCCTTTGTGTAGTGGCCATGGCCCCTGCATTTGCCAACTGCTTCATTCTGGGGGCACATCACCTGCTTGGGGAGAGTAGCACTCACTCAGCAGCTTAAGTTCTGAAAAAAGAACTCATTGCAAGCTACTCTGTGGATGAAGCCTGCACTGTGTCTTCACTCCAGTTCTCTATTCCAGGCTCTTTTCTGCTGAAATATGGTGAGCCACAGACAAAAAGCACTGGCTGTGTGCATATTCTGGATCTATCAGCAGCTCATCATCTGAGGCTTCTGAAATACAAAACTAGCATTCTACTGGAGCAGAAATCCTCTGTGAGAGTGCATATTGTTGTCCACAGTTTTGCAGAGAGAAAAAAAACTGTTTCTAAAGGGAGAAATCTATAAACTTCCCACCCAGAATAAAAACTTTTGTCTTTGAAAGTTCTGGGTTATATATGAAGTTTCCATAACCCATAAAAAGAAATTTATCACAATTACCATTAGAAGTACACCTTCTATCAAATTATTGTTTGCAGAGTTTCAGCTAGACAGAAATGAATCTAACCTGTGCTGGCTTACTTTTAGCAAGTTTCCAGCAGTGCCTGATTTTCAATAATCTTTCAAAGTCATTCTTAAATATAGACGCATTAGACTTTTCCATGGTATCTATTTATACTGACTTGTGGGAGAATGAAATGCTATCTCTAATGAGGAATTCCACAGAAACCTCTCCAGTAATTCTGCATGTCTAAGGGTTTAGCTGTGGGGTTTGCTTTTGCCGTTGAGCAAAAGTTGAAGTGGCCGTGTGCTTGCCCAGAAGTAGATCAGGAGTCACACAGTGCCTCCCTTACAAACAGTGTAATTCCTATGTTCAAAAAAAACCAACCTGCTCTCCACATTTAGGTATTCCAGCTGCATAGTATCAGCCTGTTCTTCTGAAGCTTTAATAGCCTGAAGCACATGATAAAATTAAATTAGTGGTGCCAAAGCAGAATTAGACAAAACAGCGTAAGCATCTGGACTCACAGGTAATGACAAAGAGCAGAAGACTGAATATTTGTAGCTTGTCCCCCCGATGATTCACTGCTCTTTAATTGAGGCGCATATCAAGCAACTTGATTGTTCACTTCCTTATCCTGCTGCTTAACATTTCCAGGTATCTTTATGCTTCAAGGGCATTAATGCACATCTGGATTAAAACTGCACAGCCTTAGGCAAGAGGCAGAGGGGGGTAAAGTAAAATTTAGCACAACAACAGACTTTGCTAAAAACGTACTCAGGTGTTTGACTTATTCCCCTGCCCCAAAAAGCTACCAAAGCAAACAAACTTTGAATTAAAGAATATCTGTCAAATATTTGAGTATGTAGATGGCACCAAGCATTCAACAGAGCAATGGAATGGGTTGCTAAGCATAAAAAGGGGGAGTACATGCTGCTGGCTGGAGGTGGAGAGGCAAGAAAAATGAGTGTGAGGAAACTGGAAGATATAAAGGTTTGAACAGAAAGAATGAGATGATCCTGGACAAGGAAAATCTACCAAGACAATTATTTATAATGGAATATGAGATCAAGAATTTTATTTTTATTAAAAAAAAAAAAACAACCCAGAAATGCCATTGAAAGCTTTGAGTACCACTTCAGATTCCTATGTTTCTTTTAGAATTCTCTGCAATTACCCTTTTCTTCAGCTTCAAATTTGTCATAAAGGAAACTACTATTGCAAATAGAATTGCTGTGTCACTGCATTAATGCCTTCTTATCTTTAAACTTTGAGTAGCCTTTCTCATTGAAGGAGGCCTCTGGGTCAGAGAGAAGGTGATGGTTTGGAAAGAAACCCATTTCTACCTCTGACTGGTCTCGGGGCAGAGCCGATAGCAGTTGGTAATGTCAGCCTTTGTGTGTCCTGCTGTGCAAAATAAAGCTGTTGCGTTTTGCATGTGGCTGTAAATATTACCTGGTAGATATACAAGAACTGTCATTATTTCAAAATTATAAAGAATTGTTGAATTCCTTCTTTGATCTAAAACATATGAATACACAGAATGAATCATGACTTTTCAACTTACTTGTATTTTATTTAGGCGCATCCACTGACATTTCACTTCAGAGAAAGAAAATTTTTTTAGCTTATTCAGATTTAGTGGCAGAGTCAACTTGGATCTGTAACTATTCTTGGATTGCAGTGAGGAGGCAAGACAGGGCTGATGGGAGCCAACTTGTCTTTTTCTCTGAAGAGAGAAGTATTGACGCAGGACTGGGGGTGTTCTTAATAGTAGAGGGGATAATGAAAACAAAACTGTGTGGAGAAGGTGAAGAACTAATAGCACTCTCAAGCAGGTGCTTGACAGTATTTGTTTACATGTTAAGTGTTGCCTGAAAATTTGTGGAATCTGTAAAAACAAGATTCAAGGATCAGAGGTATAGCCGACAGCAGACACTAGAGAAGAGTTTTGAGAATATAAGGGAGGAGAGTGGGAAAAAATCGCCAGATTTCATGGATAACTAGAAATTTCTTGACACATGACTAGGACCTAAAGGCAGATCTTTAGAAAAACAGCAAGATCCATCTAGGCACATGGCCTTCACCATGTGGCAAAGGCAAGTGAAGGAAATAAAAAATTAAAAAATAAGGCAATTTCAGTAGAGGATGTGAAAAAATAAAAAGCGACTGGGGCAGCTGGTATGGAAGTTACTGTGATGAAAGGATGGTGACTTCATCAATATGGGAAAGCTGGAAACTCAAATAATTTTTTATTAAGTCTTCTGAACCTCTTTTAAGAAGGCAAGAGGGATTAAAAATGATTTGTAGTAGAAGAATCTTGTGTCATGAGAAACGTTTTGTAATTAAAAGTGTTATACCCACAAAGAAATTAATTTCATGAAGACTGTCTAAGTAATCACAGAATCTTTCTCTATAATATTCCTTATCTGATCATTCTCCCAAGTCCTTCACTCATACAGAGTTTACTTGTTGGGATTATGTTTGTCACTGAAACGTAAAGTGTCAAACCTAGACACGTAGCTAGGTCTTGGTCTGGGTAGTGATTTGTGTGTGCTGAGATCAAGACGTCTTAGGTGGAACTGTAATTTTTATCTTTTCCTCAATTTACAGTACTACTGGGTATTTATTAGAATACTAGAATATCGTGAGTTAGAATTTAAGACTTCTGTTCTTTGTTTATTTTAGCGGGGGGAGGGGGAGGTTAGGGCATTTTATTTCAGTATTTTTGATTGCACAAAAGAGTTTTGTATGTAGGATAAATATGACACTAGATACATAAATATTCAGCACACAAAACAAAAGGTCATCCAAATCATATCTAAAGTATGGGTTAAAAAGGTCACTTGTCTACAACTGTTGTATGTGTGAAAATGAGAACTTACTGTGAGGTTTGTACTCACTGTGCTGCTTTGTACATGATTTGCTAGTATAGATCCTCTTTCAAAATCCTGATGTTTAATGGATCATGGAAGTCTTTTCCACATATTGTAAAAGGGAAATGGAGGTTATATTTTTGTGTGTGTATGTCTGGGGGCTGCAATGTCATGTCTTAGAGAAATTATCAAGATTCTAGAGGTACTAATGCAGCATTTTTGACAGTTATGAATTAACTGTCTGATACTTTCAAATTTCCACAAATAGCTGTCTTTCACTTTTAAAGTCAATAGAAATATTGCAGTATTAGGAAAGGACAAATTCGAATCATCTGGCAGTCTAAAACTGCCAGAAACCAACATCTAGTCTCAATTTATCCATATCCATCGGATACAACTTTTTACAGAATCATGCAGAGGAAGTTGCTGTTTTCAATTCAATCTTGGGAACTTTCTCAAAGGCACTTGTTCTTTAGAACTGAGAAACAAAAATGGATATTAAAGTTTTGTTTGGTGTGCTGTTTTCCCAACACTTACCTCGCAATTCCACAGGAATTTTACAAGAGTATTTTTTATGCATTTTAAGAAATTTTTATGCATTTTAAGAAACCAAATGCACTCTGTAAAAGCTTTATAAAGGCCATCAGCGCCAATGCCTTAGAATATGAGCAACTGTTGTGAGAAACAATTCCCCATGAAGGCACAGGGGATTTGCAGCCAACTCTGCTTGAGAAGGGAGCTCATTGCAATTCACTGAGAGAGGAACAAGCATTTGCTTCTAGACCTGAAATATGAGGCCCTCATATGCCACTATTAGCAACAATGCTCATGCACTGTGTGGTGATGACCATGATGCAGCGTTATACTCATCCTGAAAATGAGGATGAAATGTTTTGTTTTGTGTTGAATGTATTTGAAAGATCAGATCTTTCTTTCTAGCTTAATGTACAATAAATCAGCACGTTTTGACAAGAAGTTCAAAAGCCAGTGGAAATAAGCATGACATTAAAAAGGCTGTTTTTCTCTCATACACACACAAAGTGGTGGGAAATGATAATGAAAAGGTCAGTTTTGGAAAGGTTACAGAATGGTAGCTCAAAAGACACTTAGCAGCTTGCTGAACTCCAGACTGCAATACTAATTGGTGACAGTGTGCAAGTGGCCTTCAGAAGGGAGCACTGAAAGCACCCCCAGCAAGCCACAAACAGCTTATCAGGTTACCCAAGATCACAGGATCCACTGAAATAATATTTCTTTTCTGCCTGTGGGTTTTTCTTTTTTCTTTTTTTTTTTCTTACTCCTTCCTATTCCTCCTGTATTTTATTTATTTGTAAAGAAATGAGATCCTACACAAGCTGTATTCAGCAGTAGTGTCTACACTTATTTCTCAGAGAGACACAGCAGCATGCTAGTCACATAACTGTCTTATTACTGAAAAGGACTGATCTAATACTGAGCTTCAAAAATGCCTACTTTGCCTAAAAGTACTTCTTTCTAGGAGGAACACTTAGATTTCTTTTTCAAACCAAGAAGTCAGTAGCAAATTAACAAAAATAGTTTCTTACCTGAAATAGGTTTGGATTTATATTTTTTGCATACTTTCTGTACTAATAAATTCTCTTGTTTTCCCTGAGCTGAGAGCCTTCTTACCTTCCACTATGAAGCTGTAGTCCTTGTGCCAGCTTTCTTCCCCTAAGCACCAGCAATTATTGCTCCTGTAGTTAATGTGTCAGTGTTTTGGTGTAAATGCAAACCTCACTCATCATGACAGTGGCAGTCAGTCCACTGCCCCATTTCCTTATTTATGGGCTTTAAAAATGTATAGACTACTGAGTTGAAGAGAAACTACAATGCTTTATATGTAGCAGTTGATATTTTTAATCTTCACGGCTGAAGAACAGGAGTTGTGTTACGAGCACAAGATCAAACTCTGCACCATAAGCATGGGATTGACTTGACCTCATCAGTTTTAGTCCTCTGTGTTGCACAGGAGAAAGCAGAGAAAGGTCAAATGAGGCTGTTTAAAAGGCATCCCTTAGACTTCATCAAGTTGTAATGACTTTTTCCAGAATGTAAATAAAATTGCATCCTTGCATTTTTCCATTGAAGCTATTTTGACTCCTCATTATGAAGTTGTACAATTTTACTACGCCAAATTAATCTTAATCAGACTGAGGAAATGGCCTTAGCAAAGCTGTGCCTCTCGAGCTGTGATGGCTGTAACCCAGCATGGCAGGTACCTGCACAAGCCACCTCTGCTGTTACTGTCAGCTCATCCAGTTCCATGGGATCTCATCGTGGGGAAGGAAGCACATCATACAGCTTGTACCCCTGCCAATAAGCTTCCATAGATTGGTGCAAAAAAGATGCTGTACGAAAAGCTGGCTGTCACACATCATTTTCGCCATATGCTCAGCTTCAAAATGAAATGAAACAGACGAATATTCGGGGCTATTTCTGTGGTCAAAACCATCCTATTTTGTTTTTCCCCTGTTAAAAACTGCTAAATTATGAGGCTGTGTCTTCCTGTTGATACAGCCCTAGGACATGGCAGGAGGAATAGGAGCAGCAGGATAAAGCAAAATATTAAGTGATCATGAAAGTCGATTATCCTGCTACTTTTGTAACTGCAGCAGAAGTGTTTAGCCTAGCAGCTGCCAAGGCTCTTCTTTTTTGTCATCTGTTTTTGTAGAGTTCATTTGCTTCTTTAAGTGTTTTTATACTCCAAACTAAATCTTCAGGGCCAGTTTTAAATAGCAGGAGATAATTCTTTGCCAGCAATTCAACAATTGCAAGCATTTTTTCAATAACAAGGTGTGCTGGCTAATCCTCTTAATAAGGAAAAGAGATGTCAGGCAGGAAATGTTTTTACATTTTTGTAAATACTATGGTTCACATTTTTAAATTATAGCATTTTAAAGCGAAGTCAGATGCTGTACAAGAGATCCTCTCCAACTGATTTTTATTGTTTTCCAAGACTTCAGTTCATTTCTAGTATTTCTTTTTTGTCCCTTTCTTTTCCTTTCTTTTTTTTAAATAATGGACATTACTAAAACTATAGTTATTATCATTGTAAGTAGAATGTAGAACTTTTAAAATGAAAGCATGAGCTGGTGGAGGTTTTTTGGTGAGTGAAGGGTTGACTAGTTAAATCCCTAATGCTTTTTCAAATTATAATTAGTGAACAAAGATAACATGTATAAGAGCAAATTCTATTCTGAAATTAGTATTGTGCATCTAAGGTAGAGTATCTTTTTTCCATCTGAGTTACTGGAAGACCTGTCAATGCTTAGGCTATAAAGTGAGGCATTGGATTGCCACCTTAAACTTTAATAGAAAGTTTTCTCATCCCTGGTCTTGGGAGATTGTTTTTGACCCTCAGTTCTTTTAATTCCCGTATTCAGCTGTGATCTTTAAATGATATATCCTGATCATCTGCACTGAGCTATGGTCATTAATGGAAGATTATTATGTGCAGTAATGTATTGTTTCTATGCTTCTCTGTTGTCCACTGAAGATAATGATTTGAATAGTTTTAGTTCCTACTACCTTTGATTAAATATTAAATAACAAAGCCAACAATGGTTTCAAATTTCAAATAAAAAGCCTCCTGCCTTCTTCAGCACTGCAATTTTCAGCTTTCTGTAAACTCTAAGTTATTGACAGAGAAGCACTTCTAATAGATATAGCACTTTTCATTTACAGAAGTTTCTATGTTCATAAAAAATATTTCAAAAATATGTCAAAACTATCACAAAATAAACTTTAATGATTCCGTCTGCTGCAGATCTCTGCAAAAATAGTCTTTAATATGGTCCTTGGAAGTATTTTTTTTCCTGTTGCACAAAGTGGTACACCATAAGACCATCATGTTCTGTAGTTTATTCTTCTTTGAAGACAATCCAAATAGGAAAGAACATCAGGACCAGAGTGAGCGCTCTACCAAGTGCCTAAATTAGTTTTCTCCTTGATATGACATATTCGGCTTAGAAAGTATTAACTTTTAGAAGGCCAGAAACACAGAAGAAATGTTGCAACAATATTTTATAAAGATTAAAGGTAGACAGCCCCGATAACAGTGGGAGTGCCAGACTAGCATTGACATTAAACAAAATAATAGAACAACTCAGACTTGATTAAATAAATAACATTGGCAATATAAACAAGCTTACAATTTTGAGCTTATAGAAGACTGCTGTTTTAGTAATCTTACTGTGTAAATAAGCAGCATAGGTGTATACGGAGAACTAAACAAGATGTTTGGCTTGATACTGTAAAGAATTTTGTCTGAGACATTGGAATTATAGAAATTAATGATAGCAAATGTTGAACTGATCAGAAGACATGGGTATCACAAGAGGTGTGTGATTGAAGAGGTCCCACAAATATGTATTTTCATCCCTTAATTATTTGACATTTTAGTATTTGTGGCCTGGTAGAAAACATGCAATCACCTCTGCTTCTTTTCACATATAATGGTACATGAGAAAAGAAGGAATGACAGTAACACTGGTTAAACAACAATAGTGGACGCTTTGTTTCATAATTTCTTATAACTGTTTTCTATCAGTACACCTATACTACTGTCTAGAAGATTCTTCCTTGAATTATAAAAGAAATGCCTTGGTAAACCTTGTCTGCGTAAAACACATAAAAGGAAGTGCCAACCACTACATAAGGATGTTGTAATAGTTCAAACAGTGGTTTTGTATTCTGACATTTATCTTTCCTAGATTCTTTCATATACTTTTTATCTGATAACATAAAAATAGTATTTTTCCTGACTTCTGCTAAGACATTATACAGAAATATTTTCTCTGTAGAACAGTCATATTCTCATTTCAAAATTTCAATCTTCAGTTGAGAAAGCTAAGATTTAAAGGGACCCATCTGATGGATCAAATAATACAAGAAATAATACAGTCTAGCAATGTGAAAAGAAAAATACTCTTTTTGGTAAATATAACAATTTGGTCTGGATTAGTCCATTACAGTAAAGTATTTGTGTACTTCATGGAGGGTGACCGACTGGAAAAAAGCTATCTTCATTAGCTTTGTGTTCTTTGCAGTTGAAATAGAAATACCATTTGATTTCTAGGAGATTGCAATAGTCTATTGGTTGAGTTCCCATCACCTGCTTTGGGGCAAACCAACCAACCACTTTCTTATATTAAATCTTCAGAAGCATCTTCCTGACTCCCCTATCCTACTTAGGAAGTCACACTGCACATGGAGTTACTTGCACACACAATCTGGAGTGTGTTGTTTGCCTGCGCTCATCAATCAGTCTGTTATTGCAGCTAAAGAGCATTCAGCACTCCTGTCATGGCTGCTCCTGAGCCAACAAATAGTCCAGTTACTTAAAAAAAATAAGCATAACCAAGCACATTGCTTGTGTTCACTGTCGCTTTTCTCTCCTCAGGAAAAGTGACCTCAACTTATGAACACATTTTCTTTGTGGTAACCCTGCAGTTATCTGACTTTTCCAGATTAAAAATTCCTGTTATAATATTGAGGGGGTGGGGAGAGAAAAGCCTTAGGCCAGATGGAATAAAATCCATTTCACAGAATGGAAAAAGAAAGCTCCTTATCTTTACCCTGGCAGCACAGTAAAGAGGAATTTTTTAAAAAAATTTTCTCTTCTTTTCCTTTCCAATACAATATGCTTTCAGTAAAGTCAAGAATCTAGACACCTTCCCCATTTTTCTCGTTCTCTGTTGACTGCATGTTCTTTCTGCTTTTATTGGCAGCACTATATATGTAAGAAGTGAAAGGATTTTCTGGGTCAAGTCATAGTCTGCTATTATTTCGGACAGCAGCATCATATATCTTTCCTTCTAAAATTAGGTGTCTTTCCCTTGCTCACCTCTCCTTTGGAGGGCTACGTCAAACTCTTGAATGTGGGACTTAGAAATGCCTTATCTTTTCTTAGAAATTTTTTTTTGTACCCACCTGTGCCTATTTTTGCTTAGGCAAATAAAATTGTCCACAGCATTTCATGTATGAAACCCCACGTAACGGATTCACTGCAACTATTAACTATCCTTCTGGATAGAAATGACAATTTTATTGTACTTCCAAAGATTTGAGGTTAATGTACCATTTAGGGGATATTGTCACACATCTCCTGACATTTTTCCCACCCATGCTTGCCCTGCACAGCAAATGCTCATCACCTACCAGCTCCATCACAGTTTCACCTTGACCACTAACTAGTGTCTTATTTTCTATATGGCATATTTTGTATGCATGTTAAAATACATATTCTTTTTCAGATAGAATTAATTTTCCCTACAATCTTCTTGAGCTTAATCTTTAATTGGTCTTCAGTTTGAGTGAATCAAAAGGATTATTATACATTCTCTGTTAGGTGATAATTAGTCATGTTCTCATGAACTACGGTACTTGTGATGTGTTGAATTTTGTCAGTTGGGTAGTAGACTGGAAGACTGAGGAATATACTAATCTGTGAGCATAATTTAACTGGGTGGCCTGCCTCAGCAAACCCCTTTCCCTTTGGATCTACACATTGTTTGCATAGTAAAAAGAGAGACAGCTAGAAGAGGTGTGCAGGAAAGGCACTGTCACTCCACCAGCTCCAGAGGTGAGTTCAACTGCTGGTCCTCATCCTCCCAGCAGGAGCTCAGCTGTGGTGTTCACCTGGCACAAACCCATGCCTGCTGCACTCCCCAGAATGGAAGTGGCAACCAGTATTATTTCCTTTTCTGTCTTTCCTTTTATACTGTGTGTGTTTGCATACAATGTATACAGCAAACTCCTAAAATACTGAGTTTCATTAAGCACTACGTGTCAAATACAGGAGAGCAAGGAGGTCCAAGAGCCCAGCAGTTCTGTTGACAGCTTGATGCAGATTTTCTGTGCTGTCTCATACAAACTACTTAAGCTCTCTATCTGTAAGATGCGGCAAAAAGATACCTTATGACGTAAGCAAAATAAAACAATAAGGTCATTTAGGCGAAATTTGTCTCATACAAATGGTTATAGTGAGAGAATCTGCATGTCTGTAGCTATACATTAACAGGCATAGTAAACAGTGAACCTATCACTGAGATTTTCTAAGCAATATAACTTGCAAAGTTACATGACTGACTTCTAGCTTCTTGCCATTTGCAAATATATTAACTGTTTGTTCTGAGGGGTTTCTGCCATACTTCATTTCTGGTCTTAATGAGGAGATTTTTCTGCAGACTTTTGGGATTTATTTTGTTAATTTTTTTTGTTGCTTGTTGGTTTGTGGGGTTTTTTGATGGTATGGGCAAGAGTATGGAGAGGGATAAACAAGGGAGCTCCAAAAAGTACAAACTGTGTATGAACTTAATCAAAGATGCAATTTTAGGGAGTGAGAAATTAGGGAATTAAAGAATACCAGTCATTGCTACATCTCAAATTTGCAGTTTAATATGTGAACTCAGTTGTACCCTTTGCTTTCAAGATCTGTCTGCATATTTGCCCACAGCAGTAGGATGGTGCTACGAAGTCAGCCAGAGCCCTGAGGTGGAGCTTCAAGAGCTTTCTTTGAAGTGAACACGTCAAAATACACCAGGAGGCTTCTGATCTTTGAAGCTGTGTTTTACTAGAACATAAAATAAGTTGGTTAGAGGTAGCTTTTTAAAGAGAAAAAAACCCCTCTGATCTGGACAGGACAAACCAAGTAAGAAGACTTTGAAATAAACCTCTCTTGCCCATTGCAAGGCCTGTTAGAGGCAGACTATTTTCAGGAAGTTGGAAGAGCTTTGAACAATTCTTGCTAATCAAACTGTGCTAGTCAGACATCAGTGAGTCCTCTGTGGCTCAGGAGAGCTAAGAATCCTTAAACACGTCCTAAAATAGCTTGTGTGTATCACATCTTTACATTAGTACATTTTTAATATCAAGTTTTGCTAGGACTAGGAATGACTGCTTGTGTCAAGTATGTGGAAAACTCCTTTTGAAGGCATAAAGCATCCATTTATAGCAACACAGAGCCATAGATATCAACTTTGCAGTGTCTGCATAATGTATATATTATGCAAAAGTGGCTTCAGGCAAGTGTGGATTTTTCTTTTTTTTAAAGAAGGGATTCCATCTATTGACAAGAATTAAACATATCTCTCACAAAGCAATTTCTTTTTAAAAGTATGTAGAAGATGCTCTGTGACTTAGAAGATTAGATGAGTCATCAGGGAGACAGATCAGCAGTTAGCCAATGGAATTAGAGTAGGTGTTGAATTTATTTGTATCACGATACACAGCTCCGTACAAGGGTTTGTTTCTCCTATACATATGAGGGGTGTGCGTGTGTTCTGGTAAATACTGAGGTGTTACTAAATATATGATTTTTCTCTCCCTGAAGTGATTGTACCTGCACTGTTGAATCATTTCAGCAGTGGTGAAGAGACCACCATGGCATACTTCTACACCTATTTTTCGAACGTGATCGCATTGACTGCTGGAGGGCTTCTTTCAAGACTACTTTCCAATATGAAAGAAATGTCTTTAAAAACTAAGAGAAGTAGTTAGATGTGAAACCTTTTTTTTTGTGCATAACCTTCAGTTTTTATTAAAGCCTCTTTTTTTGCTGCGTTTACAAGCTAAACCAGCTGTGAAAGGTGCAAGCATATAGTTTGTATTCAGCAAAGATCTGTCATTTTGTGCTTACTGCAAGGCAAATGGCTCTGCCAGTTGGGGCTACAATTTATCAAGTTGGCAGAGTGACAATTTTCATTGCTCTTGAAAATTTATCATGGATAGTCATTTTTGAAGGGTTGACTCTTTTGTTTAAGCAGGCTTTTTATATTTAGACTTATCAAAATGGCAATTATTAATGCCATTAACCCATGAGGCAAAGATCAGTTTTGTCCCAGGAACCTTGAGTATGTCTTCTTGACAAAGAGATTTATCTGCTTCTGCAGTTTCCAGGGTTCGTGGGTTTAAAGAACAGATGTAATATAACAAAAAGCTGTTTCCCTAAAGACCAATGAAAGCCATTTTCATCCCAGCGTTTTTGCAGGAAATCAGTGTAAATGGGGTAGAAAAAGGTAAAATATTGTCAAAATTATTTTTATGTTCTTTATTGACTTTCTCTCTTGTCCTGAGGCTTAGAGACTGACTTGCTTTGAAAGGGTCAGTAGCATCCCTCTAACCACAGCTCCAGGATAAGGTTCTTCCACATTGCATTGCAGACAATAATTCGTCACCACCAGTCATGAGCAGATTTAGACACAGTTCTGTGAAGTATCAAGTGGCTCCTCAGAGACACTGAACATCCTCACCTTCATGGCTCTGAATGGAAGGGGAAAGCACTGTGTGTCCTGCAGGCTCAGGACACAGTGAGGAGCGGACTGGATGAAATCTGGTGTCAAAAAGGAGTCTGATGGGCTATAATTTGTTAAAAGCACCAGTTGTCATTGTATGTATCTGCATTTGCATTTCCCCGTATCAGCTAGAAAAGCTCTGTCTACATGAGCTAAAGGCAGCTTGTTCCGCAGTAAAAATGAGGTATGTACATACACATTTTCACCACCATTAGAAAGAAAAACTGAGTAGCACTGTCTTAACTCAGAGCAGAAATTATCCTCTCCCCAATTTACTGAAAAATTCCGTGTTCTCTCTGCCTTATGAAAAGATTGCATTTTAATTTAACGCAGAGTCAATACTGACTCCTCCTGTACTTTCTCACTGGAGCAGGTGGGATATTTCCTCACAGGAGAGTTACGTGCACCTGCTGGCAGCAGGAGGCCTTCCACGGGCTGCCAGGCCTGCAGAACCCAGCTCACCTCAAAACATTCATTTCCCCAAATAATTTTTTCAGTATCTGGGGTTTTTTTCCTCTGCCTTTTTTTTTTTTTCAATTGCTTCCAAACCTGAACAGCTCTCATTAGGGCATAAGTAAGAGTCTAACACAGACTAAGAAATCTTGAGGCTGAGAAATCAATGTGTCACTGCCCCGGGCTTGAGCTCCCCGAGACGGCGGCCCCTGCCCGGGGCCAAGCCAACCACTACTCTGCCTGCCCTTTGCCTCATCGTCGTTTTCTATTTTTTTATTCCTTTCTCTTTCTAAAGTGTCTCCCACTATGGATTTTGCCACTACGGCCACAGCTCACTGACCGGAAGCCCCCTTTCCTCAGGAACAACACTACTACGCATCTTCCTACGGGCGGGCTCCTCAGAGCTCCGGAGCCTACGGGGAAGGGGACAAACACCCGAAGGGGGTCAAAGACCCCCGGGGGCGGGGGAGGGCGATGGCCAATGCCCCGGGGGTATCGAAATAGAGCAGAAACCCCGCTGCCCGAGAAGGCGAAAGTGCCGGAGCAAGGCTGGGACGAGCGGGAGAGGCGTGGCCGGGAAGGGGCGGGCGGGAGGAGCTGCCCGAGCTGTTTGTGTGCAGGGAAATTGTGTGGCAGGAGGGAAAAGAAAGCAGAAACTGGTGCAAAAACGGTGATTTTAGGCTAAATAAGTAGGAGGGAATTTTGGTAAGTCAGAGTGCCTGAATGTGCCATAGGGTTGACGGCAGGATTTATCTCATGCTACTGGCCAGTAATAGCTGATATTAAAGACATGAAAATTGGTATAAAACCCATCTGTGTCAGAAAAGTAAACATAAACATAATTTTTCAGAGCTTTTTTTTTAAAGAAGAAAGAAATCTTTTCATAACTTATTTAAAATGCTTGTGTAAATCGTCTATTAAAACACAGTTTAAATGAGCCCATTTCCCTTTCCAGCCCGGTTGCCACAGCCGGCACAGTGTGTTCCTGTACCCCAATTTGGTGGTCCCAGCTCTGGCCAAAGACCAGTTTAAGTAAATTTTGTGCCAGGAGTTGGCGATTTTCCCTATCAAATATGGGAGACTTTGAAAAGTTCATCCAGACTTACATGGGACGCTCAGCTACACCACAGATTTTGCACAGAGGTTGCCACTTGAAGCAAGAGCAGATGTGCCAGCGGGGTACCCTGGGCCATCTGGGCACCCCCTCTGCACCCCGGAGGCAACACACAGCTTTGGACCTGCCAGGAGTAGCCACTTGCCAGAAGTAGTTGCACTTGGCTGCCCTGGGGTGAGATTTTCCCCAAATAGTACAAAGACAGCTCTGCAGAGGGTCAGAACTCTCTTGAAGTACTTACCAAGACCACCAGTCCTGAAGCACAGTAAGGTGACGTAAAAGCAGGGACACCTTCCTCTAGACTGGGTTACTCCAAGCCCCATCCAACCTGGCACTGAACACTTCAGGGATGGGGCATCCACAAGTTCTATGAGCAACCTTATTTACAGTAGTGGGGTCTTTTATGATTATTTGAAAACATTGATATAATCACAAATTATATTCTGTGTTGTAATAGGAGAGTAGTTCTTTGTGTACAATCCTACTTTTTAAAGAAATGCCGTATGGACAGGTTTTGCCTGGATTTTAATCATACATTATCAGAATAATTTCGACAGGAAAAACATATAAAGAAAATAGTTTACAGGACTATCGCTCCTAAAGCCTTTGGTTTTTGATTCCCTTTTCTCTCAGAGTAGCACAGATCTGAAGGGATAGTACTGAAAATAACTTCCATAAAACTGGTATTAAGAAAGAATAGAATCAAGTTCATTATCTTGACAGGAAGAGAAATAAAATTTGGCTGGTCTTTAGCTGTTGCTATTTAACATAGACAGTTAAACAGCTTGATGTTTTTGGGGGTGATGTAAAAGCCTTTGGTTAATCTGACCCACATAAATCTTCTCTTTTGTAAAGGCACCAGCCTTGAATTAATTGCAGAAGTATTAATCTGATGCTTTGCTGACCCTTAGCAAAGGTACCCAGTGGGAGGCAGAGGCAGGTTATCTGGAACAACAAAACAGATGCTAATGCTAAATGCCATTCCCAACGGAGATGACAAAGTTTTAGGGAATTAAGAGGGTAAACACACTTGATTTTTCAGAAAAGTCTTTTCCTGCTTAAAAACCAACACAGTTTATTTCTGCTTTAGATTATGAAAATACTGGATTTTAATAGATATCCAAATCTGGTTAAAAACAAGGTTTCACCCCAGTGAGAATATAATACCTGTATATAAAAACTTTCTGTTTTCAGTATCTTGCATATAACTGCAAGTCTGAACCATATTAATACTTACCAGAATTAGGAGAGTTACAGCACAGTGTGGTTTTACATCCCCTGCTTCAAGTATTTATTATTTAAAATAAATGGGCATATTCCCTCAATCCCTAGAGAAGCCCTGACCTTAGCAAAAAGGAAATCACAGAAAATAAATACCCAGCTTTTCCCTGTGAGATCTCTAGGCAGCATTGTCATTCAGACCAGCTAGTAGATCTCTCTGGATCTTGTAGTGCTGCATTCTCTCTCCTTAGCCAAACAGGAATTGCGCTCTCCTAAGTTACTAATGTCTTCCCCTTGTTTATTTAAAAAGTGTCTTTCCATGCTTAGCCTCCCTCCTTCAGTTTTGTATAAGTCATAGGTTGCCTCCTGACATAAAAGTTGCTCAGACACAGTAGCATCTGCACAACGCACTCAATTGAAGGGGCACAGTAGCTGCGAATTACACTGCTATGCCCCAATCTTTCATCAACACATTTCTTAATTTTATGCTTTATGACTAGTTTAAACAGCTGTTCGGGTCCTCTGTCTATCTCCTTTCCTGTCCCAGTCCTCTTTTTCTCTCACAGGATTGTATTTGGAATGACTGCAGTGTTTTTCCTTCTGTATGTACCCTGCATATTCAGTGAGCTCTGTTCATGGATCTCACAATAAAGCTAACTCAGTTCTAACTGAAATGTCAGATCGTAAAGCAAAACACTAGTAATTAATAGAGCTGAGGCCTGCAGAAAAATGGGAGTTTGTAACATCCAAAGGGAATTAATTTATCAGATATGTCTAACCTTGCATTTCTGAGAATGTCATCTGAGAATAATGCTCATCTAAACTAGAATTTGAAAAAAGTTAACAATCAATCGAATTAAGTGGCACAGGTTCAAAGAGAAGATCTTATCCCTTGCAAAAGATATGACAGCATTGCCCTTGTCTCTGAAAAGCTTTCAGTACTTATAATGATAAGGATTCCTTAGGAACTCAGAATATAGATCTCTGAACTCCTACATTATGTTTGGCCCATTTCGCTAAAATGTATTGAATTAAAGTACCTAAAGGAGAAGTCATGAGAATAGTTTTGGATTTGTCATCTGTGTGGCTTAGGTCTGTCTGTACTGAAAGCTGACATAGACACAACAGTCTTAGACCGCATGCACTTAGAAGAAAACCAGGTTCTTTGAGATCTTCCAGAAGTAGCAGTATAGTTAATAGAGAGGCAAGTCCTGGCACTACGGATATGAGTCGCCCCCTCTTTAATGCTTTTAGATTTAGAGTTAATAATAACTACTTTATTTGTGTTTTTTCTAGAGTTAATGATAAGGATTATCTGTTTTGATGAAATGGCATTATCAACCTCTTCAATGTGGTGTGGTTGGCTTTTTTTATCAAAAAAGGTTTTTCTTCATATTAATTTTGATTACAGCTTCTCATATAGCTATAAAGTGTAATATTTACAAGGAATGCTTTTTTATACACAGGACAGCAAATGTCAGATTGAATAGTTCTTTACTAAATTTCCTTTGGGCTTTTCTTTAAGTGAGATAGATGTGAGTTGTTTCAAATGGTATTAGATCTTCATAAATCATATTCCACCTTTTTTTCCTTGTCAAAAGCAATGTGCTCCCACTTGTCAACAGGAAATTCCCACTTTTAAGTTAGACTTTACCCTTGGGAGAAAGAACGTGCACTTCTAACCAGAAAGAACTGCAGGTAGGGCTGCAATATGCAATGCAGGTGTGAACACTGGGGAGTTTAAAATAGACTTAGTTTTTTTGTGCAAAATATATCGCCAGTATTTTAATCTTTTGAAATGATCACCACAAGAATATTTGCTAATATTTTTTGCAATCGAATACCTCCAGGTACTTTGGCAAGCTAGTCATCCTTGAATATATATTGGCCATAGAGTGTCCCTGGTTGCTGGTTTGAAAACTAAATTGTCTTCTCATTTAATCTGAAAATCTTGCTGAATTTGGAAAGTTTGTAGCTGATTTCACCATCTAGAAACACATGATGTGACACATTGCTTTCCAAGTGGGTGAATGTATTAATTTTGGACAGCGAGGACTGCTCAGCAGTGATGTAATGGTGGGTATTAGAAGCTGGAGTATGAGACATCAGCATGATTTTCCTCTTTTTGATGCTATAGGTAAAAGAAGACACTGTATTCATAACTAGAGGTTGATTTCCAAGGATTGTGTCACATTCCTTGTTGTAGGAGTGGATGGAACATAGTTTCAGTATGTGAAAAGAGGAAGGTTCTTGAGAGGATTTCAATCATTCTGGGGAGAAGTGTAAATTTGGAGAAAACCCTGGGGATGATTAGGTTATACCAATGGCCTTGGGGCATCTGACTGTCAAAGGAGGAAAGGAATGTTAGAAATGTATCTCATCAATGTTTGCACATTTGCATCTGCTTGTTAATGTGCAGACAAGAATGCCTTTCTATTTGAGAGGACTTCCTAGAGAGGCTGAGACTTGCTAGTATTAGAAATTCTCTGATCACAAAATATACGTATGAAAACCTTATGAGAATTTCAAGCACCAGAATTGTCAAAGGGGAAATTGTTTCTTATTTTTTCAATGTGGCCGTAATTTCCCTCACACATTATTAAAAAGTAAGTCGTTTCAGAAGAAACATACAGAATATAATGAGAACTAAGGTATTATACCCTTATATAAAACAATCCTCTACTTTCAGCATGAGAAAGATGGAGCTTTGCATCACACATTGATTCGCAGGTATAACTGTAGCCTGATCACCTCAGTAAGTTTCACAGGAAAATTGGTAGAAATGTGTAGATAAATTATTTAGAAAAAAGATGCATTCTTTAAAATGTGCATCTTGTTTATGTTTTTCCTCTTGAGATTGCAGAGAATAGAATGTTGAGTCAAGTGGAAAAGATTAGGTTGGGGTTTTTTTAGTAGTTTTATTTGTAGTTATTAATTGGCAAAATCATGAGGTCATTAGTGTCTAAGTATTTGAGCTAAATGATATTATGAAAACTGCAAGGTTCCTGTAGGAACTGATTTTCAGTCTTGCAGCACTGCAATAAATAACTTTATGTGTAATATTTTTAATGAGTAAGAGTTAAGTATGGCTTTTTCATTGAAGTTTATGGGCATACAGTTTTACCTATGGGCCAACAGTTTTAATGAACACATTAATTAACTCTGGGTATCTATGATGAATTCTTTTTTAGAAAATGTCCAAATGGTCAACAAATGAAATAACCAATTTCATAAATTGAAATTAAGATGCTCTGTAGCCTTACCCAGCACTCATTACACTTAGGAGAATTCCTCTGTAGTCTTTAGAGAGTGTTCAGGATGATCACTGCTTCTCAAATGACCATTTTGATTAACAAAGAAATAAAATTATGTTCAATGTTTAGACAGTTATTGCAAAGGGATTTCAGCTACTGTCTGTGAATGGGCTGGAAAAGAGAAGGGGGGTTTCAAAAAGATTTTTTGATGTTTTTTTCTCACCCAGTTGATATCCTTAAGGGCTAGATGTAAAACTGAATTTAGATGAAAACTTCCGGCTACAGCCCTTAACAGGGCTGCTTATGTACTACTCAACATGCTACCTATCCTGTTTGCTTAAAATCCCCCCTGTAGAGTTATTGCTGGTCAAATGGTCTAATGGTATGAAATATCCAAATACTATTACTTGTCTATTCTTAATGGTAGTAGCAATCTTTTAAAAGAAAAGTGATGGCCTGTTCAGCCCTTCAGAAGAGAGGGTGTGGATACCACGTTCCAACTGTTGCAGCTATCACCAAGCAGACAAAAGTGTCCTAATTCAAATTTCATGTTGATTCCTGTCTTCAGTAAAGTGACTTCTGGTAAGAGAAAGCTCTAATTCCTGGACCTTTGTCTCCATTTTCAAGGGTCTGTACTCTCTTGTGTGCTGTATAGGATGTCTGGGCACCTAACAGGGATATGAGTTCATCCTAAAGGACAGGAAATCTGAAGATTTGGTGGTAAAATACTCTTAGATCTGTCTTTAGAAGTCAACCATACGTAACATCATTAAATGTCTTAAACTTGGTGAGCATTTTAAACAGGTATTTATAGCTATTTTTGTTCAGATTTAATCAAATGACCTCTTAGGTTCTATAACGAAGGGTCTGAATAGCTGAGTCTGCTTTGTAATGTATTATTCCAATTTTGCTTGTTAGCAGAGATATCTTTATTTAACTTTTCTCATTGACTGGTCACATTTACCATGAAAAATCAGGATCGTTATCTAGCAGGCCAGTCCCAGAGCCAAATAAATAGCATAGCTCAATGTGGCTTATAGCTGCATTCACTTAGAATTGAATATACTTGAGCACAAAAGTCCTGTGTGAAAGGCAGCACAGTTCTGTGCATTTGTTTAGAAACCAAAGCAAACAGAGAAAAAGGCTGCTCACCTAATGGTTTTCTCAGCTCTGCTGGAGAAAAAAGGGCTATGATTATATCCCCACTTAGAGTAAATTGTAGTAATAAATCCTGCTTGATTGTTGTGCCCCCATGGCTAATAGTGGGCTGGTTTTGCGTGACCATCCCAACAAATGTATTTCTTCCAGTTACTTATAAAATAATACAGGTCAGTTCAGGAGGAAATGCTTTGTGTGGAATGAGCACAGGCCTGCTTGTGAGTATTATATTTTCAAAACTGGAAGAATTCATGATGAGAAGGTGATAGAGAATTTCTTTAATTTTAATTACTAGTTATAAACTAAATAGCAACTAGATGTAATCTTGTATATTTGAGTTGCCTGTGGTTTATTTCTTTCCTTTCCCCAGATCTTTCCATTGAATACTGTGTATCATTTTATATGTTATCTCCCTGATACTGCCATCAGGTGCAAAATCGCTCGCGACAGTGCACAGAAAGACTTTAATATTTCTTAAATCAATTGGAATTTTCTTCTTGAGGTGTTAGTCACGTATCCATGGAACAGAGCAGTAACACATATTTCAGTTTGACTGTAAGTATTGCCTGGCACTACCAACTTAATTAGACTTCATTTAAAAAAACCAAAACATAAAGACATGCTTTTTTATTGGATCAATAATATACTTTTAAAAAATATTTTTGGGTTTATGTTGAGTTTGCTCCAACTTACTTGATTAACAGGACAACTTACAATTCATGGAATCATAGAATAGTTTGGGTTGGAAGGGGTCTTTTAAGGTCATCTAGTCCAATCCCCTTGCAATCAGCAGGGAATCTTCAGCTGGATTGGGTTGCTCAGAGGCCTGTCCAGCCTGGCCTTGAATGTTCCCAGGGATGAGGCATCCACCAATTCTGGGCAACCTGTTTCAGTCTTACACCATTCTTGCTTTCTCATACCTAATCTCAATCTACCCTCTTTTAGTTTAAAGCCGTTTCTCCTTATCCTATTGCAACAGACCCTCCTAGAAAGTGTCCCCACCTTCTTATAAGCCTCATCATGATAAGGTAAAAACTGGTTTGGCAAAATAAACAGTTCCTACTAAGTACACTTTGTGCTCTTCCTTTCCCTTAGTCTTGTGATTTCCTTGAGAATGTCAGTACTGCTGCATGAATATGTAAACTGTGATAAAGATGTGCTTTTTGCTCATGTATCAGAGCCGTGACAGGAGTCCTCGGCCAAATCTTGCTGGGGTGACTGCCCCAGTTCACCTGGCATCTGATTAACTCTTGGTACCCACCACTTCTGGGTGGTAACTTTCTCCCTAATAAAGACTGCAAAACAAATCACGTGTCACTCATAGGCCTGATATCCTGGTGCAAAATCACTTACATCAGCAGTTTAAGCTGGGAATTGCTCACTTGTGTTTAAAGAAATGTGGCATACAAACTAAGAACATGCAAAATCAATTGAAGTCCATGCTTTTAATTCTGCAACAATTTTACTTTTAGTATAACACCAATAAAGTTGATGCTTTCTTTATCCTACTTAGAAATAAAGATGAAAATTTTAGTAGACGTGATATCAGATTGTTAGAAGTATGTGATTTTTTGGTACTTTCAGAATGCCAAGTTTCAGAAGGGATCTTTGGACTGATCAGATAATTCCTCCTTTCTCAAAGAGATTTTGAAAAAATAAAACTGCTGCCCCACAGATCTTTTTTGAAAGTTGCTCCCTATTTCTCCTGTATTCCTAGCAAATTTTAATCTCTTTCAAGGTATTCATCTCATTTGGTCTCCCCTAGGATACAGAAACGTTCCATCTCAATTTGATGTGAAGAAGCACCTAAATCACTGCTATTGCAAGCTTGCCAAATCTAATTAAATTTTTGTTCTGTTTAATTTATTAATTCCCAAGATGAAAACCATAATACAAAGAACCAGTCAGGACTGCAGTTAAGTAATAGAGAACTAAAACTGAAAGAAAAACAGTATGAAGCTATTCTTTTATTGTGATGAGACAAATAATTTCATCTATTACCTGACACAAAAGGCAAGAAAGGAAAAGGAGAATCTAACAAATAACACAAAGAGAAGAAGGAGCAGAATGAAGTGAAAATTTTCCAAATGTCAGAGGAAATGAAATAATGAACTCTAAAGGAAGGAGCACCCATTTTGCTCGGGAGAGTCTTCTCTCAAAGCTGTCGTGTTGGGAAAAATGGAAAAGCTCTGTAATGAATTTTAAACCTGTTTGTGTTACAGTTTGGATTTCTTAGACCTGTTGGCAGCAGGTGTCTTTTCTTAATATTCATTATTCATGTAGCCTCACAATGCATTTCAATTTATAAATGAAGAGGTATACAAGCCTTTCTCCACTGCATTAAATAGATGAAATATATTGCTGCCTTTGATCTCATAATGCCATAGCTGGAGCTTGAAAGTTATTTGCCTGCTGCAGCTGATAGACATACGAGTTGCAAATAAGTTTTATTTTGATGAATATGCGGATGAACGGAGTTCTTCCATATGTCTTTATATTTTACTGGATTATAATGTACTTTCTAATATTTTTCTGAAATAGTAAGTCTCTTCTTCATATCTCAAAAAAGTCAGTTAAATAGAAATATGTTTCATTTTCTGTCATAATTTTCCACTTAAAGTAACGTGTATGTGCCTGATTCCGTTAGATGCTGAGAGAGTCAGCTCACACTGGGCTGGATCTTGAGGTCCTTAATCTTTTTTCGAGACACGTCCCACTGACATCAGTGTAAAACTTGCATGAGCCAGGCCGGAGGTAAAACTGAACTCCCAATCCTGTTTCCCTGAAAGCAGTACAAAGTTTTTGTCTATTCATCTCAGCAGGAGCTGAAGCACAACTAAATCGTAACCTTAGAATTTTACCCATTAACACCAATGGGACTGGAAGGTACAGCAGCTTGCAATGTCTGTTATTTAAAAATAGAGCCAAAACCAGTAAGTCATTTCTCAGTGTGAAGTGTTGCATTTTAAAGGGAAAAACTCCTCCTGGACCTGAGCTGCTGTAACTCACATGCTGAGAGATCCCTACATGAAGAAGGATAGCTCAAAAGATGAAAGGTTGAAGGATTAAATTCCTAAACCATTACTACAGTTTTATTTATGTACTTAGGTCCCATTTTGTAACAGTTTGATAATGAATTCTAATAGGGGGAAAAAAGTGGATGCAGACTTTAAAATATGTTCAGTTCTTGGCAATTCCTGTTGCCTTTGAGCAAGGAGACACAGAGCATCTTCCAGAACCCTGAGTTTTGCATAGTTATGTTTAGGTAACCTTCTGCATGAGGCATGTTCTGAAAGCTGCTGAAGTCATACTGAGTACTGGGGTAGGTCATATTTAGCCTTTTCTCCTACTAACTTGCATGAGAGTTTGGTCACTTAAGGAGCAGATTTCCTGTATTAACCCAAAGACTTTAGTGAGAATAATAGATTAAAAGAGAGCTGGAACAAATTATCAGCATAGGTGTAAGAAGTTATTGTGCTGTTTTGTAATGAGTTCGTGCCAATCTAAAGTTGTGCTGGGTATCTTTTCTAGCTATGTGTTCTTGTTGCCTGCATGAGCAATTGTGAGATTAGGGGTTGAGACAGGTTGGCTCATTGAGCTGTACAGACCATGACCTTACTGAAAAGGTGATTAATTCAAAGACTTTTTCCTCTTATTGAGCAAATACTTACATTGGTAAGAGAAAGGCATCAGAGACATGGTACATTGTCCACTCTTTTTCCACTCATTCACACTCTGGATCCAGTGACTGACACTCTACATATGGACATGAGATGATTTTATAGAGGTACTTGGTTCATTACAAAATGGAAGTCTGGTTCTTCAGATCTGCTAAATGTCCATCAAAAACTCAGTAGGTACAGTCTGAGGGCTACCTGGTTTCAGACTGGGAAGCCAGGGCACAGTCAGAGGCATTCAAGTACTGAACAGGTGAAGATTCAGCAAACCCTTGAACACACAGTAGCATTGTGTTCATGTGTACTACTCTTCATCCTTTGGGTTTATTCCCATGAGCAAAACTGCCTGTGTTCAAGTGCTGCAAGATGTGAGTCTTTAAAAAGGACAATTTTCTGTGAGAGTAAGCTGCTGTGATTAAGGGAAACGTAGAGGTCTTTTATGGTTCTTCTAAAGATAATTATTTGGCAGGGTTGAACTTCCCTATAATTTCAGTGCAAAATATGAATTCTGAAATGCTAAAAGGTTCCTGGAGGTGGCTCGGACAAAACCATACGTCTTTTGCAAGAAGTAATGAAATAATAATAATAGTTTAAAAGTCTCTAATGAAACAAATTTTTTATTTTAAGCCCAGCAAATAAGGGATTTTGAGACTATATTGAGAAAACTGAAAAATATTAATCTACTGTAAATAGCCCTAAATCTCTAAGCTTGATAGGCCATGCTGCTTTTGAACCCTGAGACTGCTAAGCATTGAATATATCTGAGTGCTTGGGCTGCTAAGTGAACTTTCCAGACAGGAGCAAGATTCTATTGGAATTAATGAAAATAGTGACGTTCCTATAGAAATGTCTACTGCATTAAAACAATGCTGATTTTCAGTTCTGATTTTCAGTTCTGATTTTGAGATTGCTGAAATGACACCACTGCTAGCTGCAGTCACTGTGGTATACAAAAGCCTTGCTCCTGAGCCAATTGGAGTCTGGTTTTAACACATTTTCTTTACATGTGTGATTGCACCATTTCAACCAGAGTAATACTTTTCTTCCCCACTCAGAACAAGTTATAGGGTTTTCCCGAATTAGAACTGGAAGTGATACTGGCATCTCACAAGTTCATTTTGTTCAGTTATAATTAGGGGATTGTGAAGTAGGTGGTGGTATTCTGTGTGTGAGATTTAGGTTTCAGTGGAAAGAGTTGTGAGGCTGCTGAGTAACATGCAATAGAGGGTGCATTTTATAATAAATTTCTGCTTATATTAGCTTTCATGAATATATTGTGTAAATGTTAATGACTTTTTAATGCTTCTTCCAAATGGTTCTACAGAAATATTATAAATATTTTAGTCTAGTTTTTTATTACAAAAACTACAGTTATGATTGTGTATCAAATGACAGCTTCTCTACCTTGTTATGAAATACAGAAGCGATTGTTGTCACATCACATGATTCAGTTAGCAGTGC
Organism: Atrichornis clamosus; assembly: GCA_013400975.1. Lineage (NCBI taxonomy): Eukaryota > Metazoa > Chordata > Aves > Passeriformes > Menuridae > Atrichornis > Atrichornis clamosus. Next base: position 443,962 of record WBMZ01006400.1, on the reverse strand, counting down.
TTACAGTCAGAAGTGTTACATTCTGTGTTTGTGTATGATATTCAGCCTCGGGGCAAATATTGAACAGAAATACGTTGGTTCTGATGTTGAATTTTTATGATTCAGAAAACAGTGTCAGAGTTGACTGTAAGGACATGACTTACTGCAGCATGAGTGAAATCTGTTGAGCTGGAGTACAAGTGACGTCTTTGATTCTAAAAATCTTTTGCGTCTCAAAAATAAGAGGCCAAGGGTGGAACTGCTAAGGGTGCTAATTTATTCACGGTGATGAAGGGGAATTTAAAGCATAAATAGATACAAATGTGATGTTCCTTTGCAGTGCCATTTTGGATTGATGAGAGGAATTTAAGGATCTCAGTGTATTTCCTATTTGTATGGGTTTGGGTTTTTTTTAATTAAACTTTTATCTTAAAACTGTTGTATTATGTTGGTATATAACCTTTCTAGCAGCCTTTGAAAATGGGAGTTTATTATTTACAGACAGTTTCTCTAAATGAAAGAGTTGGAAAAACGAAGTAAACTGCTAGAACTCGTTTATAGGACTGTGAAGAAAAGACAATTAGCTGTTACTCGAAGACAGAGGAAGATTAATTAGTTAGTCAAGTCATGATTTTGGAGAACAAATTACCATGGAGAGTGAGTTTGAACCATTCAGTTCAGGACCACGGCTTATATATTGGTCTGTGAAACCCAGTAATTGTATCAGTTTAGGTAACTCAAAACATGCAGAGTACTCTTAAGATCCATAGTTAGCACAGAAATCAGTGGTGTGCTGTGAGGTGATTCTGCTTTTAGAAGCACCAAGTCTTGTTAAGAGCTTAGATCTTTGCATCAGAATTGTGCAGGGGCACGTGCAGAGGGTGGAGATCCTTGTTGGAGGTTATGGCCGGTTTAGCACAAAGGTTTGCAATGAATCTCTTGCTCAGGGCTGGCAATCTCTACTGCTATATCAAAGCATACAAAAGTCGTACTTGTCCTTCACAAGAAGAATTATAAGGTGTCTGATGTAACTTATTTCAGACTGAATGAATAGTAAAAATAAAGTTTGAATTTTGTAGAAGACCTTTTATGAAATATTTTTTATCAGAAATAAAATAAATACGAACTAAGGGACTCCAAGAGAAAAGAAAGAATTTAAGATGTAGAATTTTAGCTAGACCATGTGTTGTTAATATTGTTGTGGTTGCTGTTGATTTTTTTTCTCTCATTTCTGCTTCCAGTAAATCGTTCTTATTTCAAACTGTGATCTTTACCTTTTGTTCTTCCAGCTGATGGGGGAGAGGGAATGAGCAGTGGTGTGGTTTTAGCAGGACTATTAAATTGGAGACTATCATTCCCAAACCACAATGTTTGGGAGGGAAGGAGGGAAGGAGATATTTCCTTTTACCTCCAAATACAGACATCCTTTGATGGCTACCTCTCAATTTGTTTTTTCAATATTATATTGATTTTTGTCTGTGTGCCAGGTTTCTTGCCAGTTACCACTTCAGATACTGATGTCCCTTGGTAGAGAACATGCAGTAATGTCAGGAACAGGAAGAGGTAAAGGCAGTAACAAAGGCATCCTGAAATGAGTGGTTCCTTTGATAGGACAAACTGAATTCCCTAAACAAAAATCTAACATCTCTTTATTTTTAACAAATCCTTTGATAAATAATGGGGAAGCTTAAAAGTGAAATCTCCTGTCATATTTTAACCCCAGCTGGCTACTCAGCCCCACAGGGCTGTTGGCTCAATCCTGCTTAGGGGGGGATGGAGGAGAGAATCAAAGGGTAAAAGTGAGAAAATTCATGGGTTGAGATAAAGACCATTTAATAAGTAAAGCAAAAAAGCCACGTGCGCAAGGAAATCAAAACAAGGAGTTCATTTCCCACTTCCCAAGAGCAGGCAGATGTTCAGCATCCTCAGGACAGCAGGGCTCCATCACACACAACGGTGACTTGGGAAGACAAACACCATCACTCTAAATGTCCCAGCTTCTTCCTCCTCCCCCAGCTTTATATGCTGAGCATGATGCCATGTGATCCGGAATATCCTTCTGGCATGTGTCCTCCCTAGCTCCTTGTGCACCCCCGGCTTCCTTGCTGATGGGGTGAGGAGCAGAAAAGGCCTTGGCTCTGGGTAAGCTGCTCAGCAATAACAAAAGCATCTCTGAATTACCAATACTGGTTCTAGCACAAATCCCAAACACGGTCCCATACCTACTACTCTGAAGAAAATTAACCCTATCCCAGCCAATACCAGCACATTTTTGAACATTTAATCAGTTTTAGAAATAGAATAGTCCCTGCAGGCTGAGTAAAAGAAAGGTCTCCATCCCTCACAGCTTTCCATCTAAGAAGTGAAGAACGAACCCAATTCAAGAAAGGCATGTGCTATACACTATATTTGCTAATTTAACCCATTAGTGATAGTGTGTGGCAGTCTTCTGTCAGTGAAGGATGGGACATCCCTGGTAACTGAGTCTTGATTCTCCAGCAGTGTAGGCATTGCACTGTTTTTCACACATGAAGGCTTTTCACTTCCTTCTTGATAAAAGTGGCTATAGTGTGCTCTGTTTAAAGGGGGAAATGGTCAGACAGGACTAGTAAAAAAGACAATGGTAATAGTAAAAAACCCCTCTATGGTTCAAGAGTGAAGAAAAAGCTGGGAGAACTTCAGATTCTTTGGAAACTTTTTTTGTGATCATTCTAAAAGAGATAAATAAACCCAAAGAAAAGAGCAACAAAAATAGTAGGGATTCATTTTGTTACTGTACATAGATCAGTCTTTTGAGTAGTATTTGCCTCAAAGCAATATAAAGGTTCCTGGCTCTTCATCTGGTTTTCTGTGCAGCAGTAGATACTGGACTGGACCAGCTACAGTCTGACTAGAAAACAGACACTTTTTTGTCATTCATCACTTCCCCAGTCCACACAGAAGCAGAGCTAACTCAGCTCTATGTGTTCAAGGAGATGCATAGTCTTGTTTTCAGAGTAGATTTAGTTTTCTAAATCCCTTAATTTTATGTAAGGCTCATTTCCCCAAGTTTAAATGTCACCTTTGCTGATTAGACTTGCACTGCTAAGTCACTTGAAGTATTTAGTCCTAGTGTCTGTATATTTGGCAATACAAATGTATATTTTAGCAGGAGAAATAATAAAAGCAAGTTTGCAGACATTTTTCATACTAAACTACCCCCGCCCCCAGCATGTACTAGCAGGGATTTATAGAAATTATCTTCATAATAATCTACCTTTGCAGCCTAAAGGAATTAGTCCAAGGGATGATAATTTAGATGAGAATCCAGGCAATTAGTCCCTTTATTGATTTTCTGATGATTACACATCCATGAGAAATTTGGATGAGGCAATCAAGTAATATTAAACAGACTATATTTGGTAAGAACAGTCAGAAGGTTATGAATGTCTTTGAAGTGTCCACCTTGAAGAAAGCTTTGATTCTTAATGTACCACATCATTTATTAAGGTGATACAGCTGGTATTAGTAATTAGCTAAATCCTATTTGAAGCTTTGTGCTGGTTTAGGGTAGCAGTCAACAGATGGACCTTACGTACAAAACCATAGCCTGGATAGGTCTGAAACCTTCTTTGCAATAACATAGGTGACTTGGTGTGTTCTGGTGTCTTGTATGGCATCATATTTTATGCAGACTGTTCCCTTTACTACAGTAAGGATTAATAATCCCAAATGTTGCATGTATTTATTATATTGATACTGACTTAATACCTGTCTTCACATTGGGTCATTTTCATTTCCAATAGGGAAGTAGTCCCCAAGCCTAGTAAACATCTAAATATGTGATGAAATGCGTTTAGGGGTTTTCCAGCTGGCTTTAATGGGGTTGCTTTTTTTATAGAGCTCTGCAAGCATATCTTTGCAGACTGAATTAATGCAAGCTGCCTCTGTTATGCAGAGTTCTCAGTGATTTCATACTCTGTGTATGTGTGTGCATGTTTAAACTGTTTCCAAACACCTTGGTTTTTATGTAGTGATTCTTCTGTGAGAAACACATATCACTAAAATTCCACAAAAATTAAAATATATACATGTAGGTATGCTAATGTAATATGCTAGGGTTTTCCTGAATGTTGTTTTTTAGATTCAGTGTTGTTAGTAAGGCACAGCTGATATCTCAGGCTAGATGTGAAAATGGGTCTCTCTGCCTTTTTTATTGGAAAGTAAAGAGAATGAGAAGGGAGAAAACTGTGCTTAAGCAATTTATTGCTAGTGAGAGAAAAGAAAAAATGCTTTAATGGTTTGCTGCTCCTTGAAGATCTTCCCATGTCTGAGTTTTTTCAGTTGGTTTAAAGGCAATGAACAAATTGCCTTCAACAAAGATCAGATCAGATTTTGAGCAAAATGTAGCAGCAAAATGAATCCTTTTCCATAGTAAGGTAATTAATAGAAAAGAAGCAACCATTGGTGGTTGCCTGTCTGTTCAAGTTCTCCAGCAGTAACCAGATGTGGTTTGAGCACACGGACAGAGAAGAGAATAACAGGGAGCTGATACTTTAGAAACAGTTTGGAAATAGGACGTAGTGGAATCACTGGAGTATGAAGTTCAATCAATACATGAAGAAGTACTCAGCACTTGCAGTCAAGATGTGATGTCAATGTGTTTCAATAGTTAGTAAAAGAGCCTTGCAGAAGAGAAGTGTGGATTAAAGACATTGGTGTTTTAAGAAAAGCATTGGCTATTTTACTCATAAACTCATTACAGGGATAAAATATGAAGCCAGGAGAATATGCCTGACAGAAGGGCTCTGCCGTTAGAAAGGGTTTGGATTTTCTGAGGCAAAGCAAAAGTTCTAAGTAAAGGAAGATTCTTAGAGCAAACTGAAATCTGTGGGGATGGTTATCATCTCACTGGGGCTTTATGCAGATGACAGTTATGGGAAGACATCTGTTAGAAACATGCACCAGAGACCCTTGTGAGCAAGGAACAGAAGTTTCTGTGCTAGGAAGGTAAGGAGCCACACTGACTAAAATAAATAGCAGGACAGATGTGCCTGAGAGGACTGTGATAAATTATGTTTTTATCTGTCAATTGTTATTTGATATGTTCTGGAAACTCTGGTAAAAGTTAACTATATAAAGCAGGCAAGTAAGGCCACTTCTTGAGTTTAACTCTTACTCCTCCATAAAGATATAATTGACATGCAGACTAGGAAAAAGTTGTCTAAGGTGCAGGTCAGATCCAAGTGACTTCCAAGAGAAATGTGGATACGCAAGCCAGGCAGGTGGGAAAATCACTTCAAGTGTAGACTGTGCATAGGGAAAGGAACAGCAAATGAGTACTAGTACCAGATAAAAAGGACACGAGTCACTGTACAAAGATAACAGGGGGATCTTCTTGCCTATTCTTAAGTCTGTGTAGGCCCAGCTCCTTCTCCCAAAAGGGCACAGATCACTGACTAATCTGGCTTTGGCTTTTTTGGTGTATGTACATTGGGAACTTTGCATCTGGTTCCTCTTATCTTGCTGTGTGGCCAAGCAGCAGCTGGAACTTATCCCATGTTTTTGTCAGTGCTCATCCATAGATAGAGTCTGAATCCTTTTTCTTGCTCCTGTCAGTGTCTGCAGCAAACAGACTGGGAAATCAAATTCCTGCTGTGTCCCATCTTAAAGTGGTTTCCATAATCCTGTATTTATGTTTCAGTTCTGGGAATTTTATCTAAGGAATCCTTTTGCTGAACTGTATTTACCTCCTTTTGAAACTGTACTTGATCTGTAATATAAAGTATTAGACAATTATTCTCTAAGGAGGAAAGAAAATTGGCAGAGAGGCTCCAGAGATTAGACTAAAATAAATCACATTTTTGTCATTCGCTCTGTCTTCATCCAATTATCTTCTTAGTATTTTATATCTTGTGTCTTTAGTTTCATTATTTTTGCTTTGGTTTTATTTGTAATAGAAAGCCAGAATGGAGAAGGTAGCTATGGTTGGTTGGTTGTTTAGCCTCCAAAGATGTTTAATTTGTTTCATATGATAAATACATGACAAGTAAGAACTGCAGTCATATTACATTATTTTTCCTGATCTTTTTACAGAACACAGTCATTCACTATTCTAGGTCAATACTCTCAGCTCTTTTTCTGCAATCACTGGTGTCTAAAACACAAATATGTTCCACAGTTCAGCAGCATACTACAATGTGTTTATGTTAAGTGAAAATTAACCTTCAGGACCACCATAAATATTGAAAGAAATTATGTATCCACACTGCAGTGTCCAAATCTGAATATTAGAGAAATTATGGCATATTAAGATTCAGAGTTTTTGTTTGGGAACAAGCTATTTTAGACTCTATTATACACAAATTGCATGTTAATGGAGCATTGATGAAAGACTAGCAGAAGAAATGGCAGCAAGGGCAATTTTTTTTTTAAGATTGTGTCCATAAAATATGGCAGCAAGAGATTAAAAGTATCTGAAAATATGAAGAACTAGTGCACAGATTGTCTGATCATCATGTTTTAGATAAACAAAAAAAAAAGCATATTGGGTAGAAGGAGAGGAAGCAATACTGATAGATGTGTTCAGGGGACATCCTGCCACATTCTGTGGCCAAGGGAAGCTGTTCTTCACCGTGCTAGAAAGGCACATTGTCTGTTTTTTCATAAGTCCTCAGAGCCCATGACTCCTGAGATTTGAACTCCCACGTAGGTCTGTGTGCGCGTATAAGTGTGCAAGGGTTCACATGGATTGGGTACACCACGCTGGAAGAAACAATGATCTGCTCTATTGGTCTTCTCTGTAATGGCTTTCTTTGTGTAAACCTATTTTGCTCGTTTTGCAGAAGGGGTTTAGCTTAGGGTGTTTTATCTGCCTGCCTGCATTCTGTGCCTTTGAACATATACATACATATTTATCTTTTTATCGTTTCACTGTTTAGCAGGTGGGTTGTTTTACCCCCAGAAAAAGTAGTAGCTAAAGCCTTGATACATTGTGCCTTCTGTGCAACTACTTCAAAATATTAATGAAGTTTCATATCATTGTTATTCTGCAATTTCATAACTGATTTGAAGCATCCACATTTCTTCCCGACTCATAGTAAAAACAACATGTGGTATGTTATCACTGACATTTGTGAGTTTCTTTAGGAAATTTAACATTAAATTATAAAATTTCTGTAATATATCAGATTTATTTGTTCTTCCTTTTCTCTTGGGAGGTAGGTGAAGAAGATGCTCTTTTGTGGCAAAATTTCTCAGGTGAGCTCAGTGGCCTCTCCATCACTTGACATTGTGTGTAACAATGCTTTGACATCCAAGTTAGCTCTCGGATCACTCACAGTGTCCCACCTGCTTCATTTGTCTTTTGAGTCTTCTGGCTTTGCCTTTACATGGGAGAGCACATAGATACTTCAGTGGGAATTTTTAAAATCCCGGGAGACTGAAAACATTTTCTTTTATTCTTGTCATTCCTATCTAAGCTTTTTAGGGAAAATGCACTGACCATGGAGACCTATCCTCTTCAGCAGTGTGCCAATCAACTCAATGTTTACTCTTCCTCTGTCTCTTCCAACATTACTCTTTTATGTCCTATTCCATTTCACTAACAATATATTATTTGTTAATTAATTCAGCTTCGATTTGACTCTTTACAGGTGTCAGTGCTTCTATCTCATCTTTCTCTTTGTTACATCTGCATACCAGAGAAACTTAGGGTTTTTTAAACACAATTTTGTTGTTCAGCAACCACTACAGCAGAGATAGGTGTTCTCTTAGACCTCAACAAGAACACTCCAGTCTTGGAGGGCAGCATTTTGCAGTAATGGTCTTGTTAGAGAGGAAAAGGTGTTTCTGCTTTTTCTTAATGAGGAAATAACATTTCAGCATGCTTATTTTAATTCCCTATTGGTTTGATAGCAGTGGAGTGATCCACTCTTGCACTTGCCATCAGCAAATCCATGAAGTTGCTAATTAGGAGAAGATTTACAGGTAGGGGTAACATCTTTAATTAGACTAAGTATAGTTGGGAAATAAAAAACAGATAAGCTCTCAGGCACATAAGTAGTTCTTGAGGTCTGAAACAGAAGCAGGAAACTTCAAAGCAAAATTCAAGTTGGAAGCAACAGCTCTGGCTTAATTAAAGAATGACCTACAAAATACTTTTGAAAGATAAGCCTGGAAACTCAGATTCATAACTTAGTAAATACCAAAAGCTGTGGACTCACTGGAGTTACTGTTTTTTCTTGTCCATTACAGCCTGCAAGTCCCTGTCCACCCTCAGCCCTCCATAAATATTGCAGTGTTCCACAGGTTATAATTTACACATAGCTCTTTTCCCTGAAAGAGGGCAACTCCCTCTCTCCCCAGCTCCTTATTGAGTGTCTTTGACTCCCCAAGTAAACCTTCCTCTTCTCCTGAACAGTCCAGTACATATCTAATGAAATCCTAAGCAATTGCTCTTAATGTCTAATTACAGTCCTCTTTACAATTTTCTCCTTTTCTTTCAGATCTTAAAAAGTACTTGTGTGTCAGAAATGAACCTGCTGGTCTAATTAAGAAGCATCAGCTCATTCTAAAATCTTGGTTTGGCTTTATTTTTAGACCATATATATCTACAATGACCTTCCACCCTTACTCCACCCCACCACCCCTGCAAAAAGAGATTAAGAAATTATAAGGTTAAATTTTTTTAGTATTCTTTATATCATTTTGTGCTCCTCCTTTATTTATTTAGTAAAGTGGTGCTCAATCATTACTGCACACAGTAAATATTCTGCACTTTAGTGTAATATGAACAACTACTGGATTAAACAGCTGCTTTAATTCTTTCTAATATGTAATATGATGAATCAAAGCACATTTCAAGGGTAGAGTAAGTGTTTCAGTTTTATGGTATTACTGCATAAATCTATATACCTGTAAATGACAGGCTCAATATATTGAGGTCTTCTCTTTATTTGTGATACTCGGTTTCTTTCTGCTGTGAAGTGATGGAAAAAGAGAGGCAGAATCATAATCATATTCATTATGATGAGACGTCTGACAGCCCTGTGCATCTACAAGTAGCTTTCAAGATCCAGAGAAATTGTTTCTCATTTCTTTGCATAAACTGTTTTGATTTGGGATTCAGAGCTCCTGATTTGTGTAACTGAGCACGGTACAAGCCCATACTGCAGAAATGGATACAGCAGAGGAAAACCCATCCCAACATGGTCTTACATGGCAGAGTGCACTGATTTGCAATCATGTGAATCACATCAAACTCTTGTTTCTAATAGGAATGTGATGTGACGATGCCTGTTATGAACATGAAATTTCTACAGGTTAAAAAAACAAGAAGCCATAGCCTTGGAAGGGTTATAAGGAATGTAATGCATTTAATTTTAATGGGTTTTTTTATACCTGAAAGCATGCACTTAAAGAAAGTAAACCACTTTTCCTAAACTGTTTGCCAGCAACAACTGGAAAACAATACTGTAAATTTAGAGTGTGATTTTTCAACAGTGTTATTAAGTAACTTTCAAATAACAGGTCCATTAGCCTATTTAGAATGAGACTCTTAATACAATCTTCCCAAGTGCAGTTGGTTCCATTTTTCAGTATCAGTCACGTAAATGATCCAATAGCTACACTCATTGTGAATAAAATTTACCATCAAACCTTGAGGTATTATGTATCAGGATTGCAATTTATTGCTGTTTGCTTGAATTCCTTACTTCTGGCTCATGCCTCCTCTATCAAAGTGAATCAACTAGGAGTAATGCCATTTTGGGAAATAGGTGTCTGCACTAGTCCATCTAGCAGTCAGCTGAAGTGATAAGTCTCTCAGTGTTTTGTTTTTTTGCTTTGGGTTTTTTTCACCACTATCTTTTTGTAAGGCTAGTAAGGAAAAAAGTATGTTACAAAATACTTGAAAAATGCATGTATATCCTTAAGTTCTTAATGTTTTCAAACAGATTAGAAACTAAAATAAGATTTAAAAATACATGATTTGACAAATGATCTACAGAATTTCAATCGAATCATTTTTAATCTGCTTATGGTATAAAACAGAAAAAGAGGTATAATAGTGTGAATATATGTATACATTCCACTATGAAAGGACAAGATGGTGTTCCCACAACAGAGTGTCTCAGCCAAGGATTTCTGTGGATTACTTGTACAATGAAAATCTGTGAAGTTCATCAGCACTTGCTACAAAAGTTTTTAAAAGTTGAAATAAATAATGAATTAAAACCCCCCGCAAACTGTCTGACCTTTAAAACCTCCGACACAACATAAAGTCCAGCAGCCTGCCTGTCTCTCATCTCCTCTCAAGCTCCCTGAATGATACTTTCTGACACAACATTCTTACAAAGGTAAAAAATTCTATTAATAATGAATATCTCCTTACTTTCAGAAACCTAGAGAAATATTTCTCTGTAATTCTTTGTCAAAAGCAATAACTGTCTAGGAATGAGAAGCAGAAAAGAAAATAGGTTGTGGTACTGTGAACATTTTGATGCTTGCTCAATTCTCTAATCATGATTCAGTGCCTGAGGTCCACCATAAAAATGCATTCTTTGACTGATTTCTAAAGGGGTAAAATCAATTGGTTTATGGTTTTTATTAAATTCATTTGCTTAACCAAAATCTAAACACAATGATAATTCAAACATAGCTATTTAACTTCCAGGGATTTTTTTAACAAATCTGTGTCCTAGGAATATTACCAGGTACAGAAAATACAAAGCAGAGCGTGTTTTGCATGCAAGTATTAAGGTGTAGCCTATTCCTTTAACAGACTGTGTAAATAATTTCTAAAACACCATTTTAAAGCTAATACATTGGTACTGAGGCAAGGTGATTGTTTAAATAAGTATTCAACATTCTATACTTCTTGGGTTTGGATTTTTTTGAGGAATTAGGTTTTCAGTTTGGAGTTATAGATTGGGTGACAATTTGAGACTACTGATTAGATGCTAGGTGAACAATATTATTTTTTTCCCTATCCAGAGTTTTTCCTGACCCAGAGTTACTGTCAAGATGTGCAACTGAGCTGAAATGTTCTTTAATTCATGTTTCTTTTCAATAAAATTACCAGGATAAATGTCTCAGAGGCTTGGGAGACTTAACTTTTAATTTCTGTAAAGCAGAATGAACAAAGGAATATGCTTAGGGAATTTAATATAAACTCTTTTATTTGTGTGTGTTTCTGCATATACTTTGTATGCCATGTTTTTGTGAAATTCAAACTGCTGTCTTCTGTAATTTTGGGTTTCAGATTGTTTTTATCATCTAAATAATTGTTAAAATGCCACAGAAGCTGGAAGTTTCTCAGGTATTACAGCAAGTGGCAGTCCAGCAGTTGTGGCAGGGTGCTCAGATTTGGCCAGTGGTGCAAAGATACACAGATTGTCCTTCCACCAGCACTGTGCTCCTGTTAGTGACATGTGAATCCTTCCCCTGCACGGTTGTAGGCTGTTATTTCACCTGGAGTGATTTCTCTCAGTGTACCCATATTTTGTTGGCATCCTTTCTTTCCATGCACTCTGCTGACTCCTGTGGGATGAAAAGGCTAAGGAAATACTGGTTTCAGTGTCAGCAGTTCTGAAGCACTGTTATGCTGTCCTCCATCACACTGGTCATGTGTATGTTCATTTGTTAAGAGAAAATATGTGACAAAGATTGCAAATGTTTTGCTGGAAAATATTTTAAAACATGTTGTGTCCTGAATATTGTTTATGCAGTTGATGACATAATTTTTTTCTTGCTATGAAAGGAAATAAAGCTTTTTATTTTAACACTGCTTCCTCCAAAATAAGGCTTTTCAATCACACTGTATGTATTTGGTTCTTTGACTGATTGGCCAGTATTTTATATGTGACATAGGCCTGTAAGTATCAAAGTGTTAAACTCTGAATGCAGGTTTCTGGGTGGAGGAGAAAGACCCTATTAATATCCAGACTTATTAACCCCAAAGCTAATTAGCTTTCCTTTTATTAAGCATCAGAAGCTTCTCATGGATATTTGTAAACCAGGCTTCATTAGTTCTGCTGCTCACACATCTACTTGTTTACCTCTGGTAACAAGGAAAGGAACCTTCTTTGGGATTGGAAAACAATAATTTGCAGACAAAACAGGCAGGAAATTATTTGAACTAATGACAAAAGATAAATGAGAGGTTTTATCTCCGGATCAGAGTACTGTTATGTTTAGTTATGAAATTGGTAGGCTAGTCATGGTGTTGGTTTGGGTATGTTCATATTAGTAGGCTAAGTAAATAATTGGAGCACGGAAATAATCTCAAGGCCAAGGAAATCTAAATCTGTCCTTCAGAGGTAAACTCTTTTATGCCATTTAATATAAATGGGAAATCTATTCCAGCAAATCTAATCTAAAGGTCAGTCACATCAGAGAGTTAAATAGAAAAGCAAACTAGATGTATCCCTGGCTATCCTGAATTAGAAGTGTCATTTATACAATAAATTATCTAGAATGTTTGGAATTCCACTGACAACTCTGTCCTTTTTTAAATAACCACCTATTTATGAAATTTGAAAAGTATCTCACTTGTTAATGATGTCCATTGTATCAACTTAATCTCAGTTCAGTTTTCTTCTCTTGCAGCATATCTCCTCTAGCCTGAAGCCTCCCTTCATAGCCCTAGTTTTTCTTGTCAGTCACCATAATGTGAGTATCCTTTTTTGAGCCTCCAGATTTTCAGGTTATCCCTAATTTAGGTGATTTTGGAGGCTTATAAATACATCTCAGATAATGCAGAACAAATATTGCTCAATCTTTTCTACTTGGAGGGAAGAATTGCATTTCAAATTCCTGATTAATAAATACCAAATTTTTCAATAGATTGAAATTAAGTGCTTGTCAGCACACAATATGTTTGATCCCATTCTACACTAGCCCTGCTGAGTTGCTTACTGGGAAAAAGGGGTGTGAAATGCTTCCAGAAACATGAGAATGCATTAAATTTTCATGGGCCAGATAAAATTATCACACATTATACAAAAGTATCTTGTGAAGAACCCAAAGCAGACTGATGAATTTGAGATGAAGAAGAAATTGAGTTTTTTCAAGGATTCTTGAAAGCTTGTTGAATTCTTTTTGAAACTTAAGTGTAAAATATTACTGGTGGATTTAGGTTGAAGCATGGTCCAAGTATTAAATCAAAAGATTTGCTGCAATTCCCATTGAACCCACAGCCATTCTGTGGCTTGTCACTTAAGAAACATTGTTATACCAAATAAAACACAGCTTGTACCTTCTGAGTGATGAGGATAAGGATGATTCAGCTAGCAGGGATATTGTCTCCTTGGGCTTTATACAGCATCTGGCACACTGAACTGCCCTGAGAAATAACACAGGCACATTAAGACTGACCTGCTTTTCCTTTCTTTTCAGTGAACTTTTTACTTCAGTGAGGGGTTTTTATACATGGCATTTTTTCTTTCATTGTTAGTGGCACCGAGGTAGGCACTACTTTATGGGTGTGTATGTGTGAGCAGACTGAGTTATCCGACTACCTTTGGGCTCGAGGTACTTAGCGTTGTAAAATGCTTCTCCTTCATTTTTTCATTGACTTGTAAGACTAGCACTTCTGAAAAGTTTTTTAGTGTAGTTTCATAGCTTTGTGTTAGGATGGACTTTGGCTATTGACAGCTTAGAACTTTAGCGCAAAAATAGTTGTAGACCTATAGCTCAAAGAGATGAGGCAGTCTTTGCATCTCAAATGTCACTTCAGTCAAACCACTCCTTTGTCTGAAATATTGTAATATCTATAATTTTCCTTTCTTCCTTCTAGGAAATAGTAAGATTTTATTTTATTCTGTAAGAAACATTTGTTACACTAATTCATTATTGATAGATGTAAACACTTTCAGAAGGTGAGAAATGTATATTTTGCTCCCATAGACAAATAGTACATGACCAAATGTGAATGTCTGACCATACCGATATTCTTTAAGATATGTATTATCTGCATTGCTCCTTTGGCAGAGTGGAAAATGTTTAAAATAGATTTTTCAAGGCATGAAAACATTTTGGGATTTGCTTTCCTGTGAAGTTGTCTTTGAAGACAGCATTTAATAAAACAGTGAAATACTTGATTTCTCCTGAAAGCTTTTCTACTTTTTCTTACCAGTGAAAATGAAACTTTAATGTTGTAACTTGTATTTTACTACTGAACCTGTGTTTGGGGAATGCAGCACTTTTGCAGGTTAGAGACAAAGGAGCCTTTTGTTCTCAGAAGTTCTGATTTTACTTAAATTTTCCTAAATGTGCACTATAGTAATCAGAGGCAGCTTGTTGGAATTGGTCTTGGATAATAATGTTAGTATGTGCTTGAATATTTCATTTTCTCCTGATTTATGATGACTTTATTTACCTAGGCAATCTCAATACTTTGGGGGTTATGTCTTTAAAGACTGCTATAGTTAAATGGAATTCCTGACAGGATAGAAAGGGCAGCCTTCATTTGTGCTTTGTCATGTATAAAAATCCATTAGTGATTTGCAGTGAAATGTTGATCCAATATTTTGTTAGTGACAGGGAGTCTCTAGCAAGATGTATTTCATGGATTGAGCACTTACATTTTTCAGTGCTCAAATTTATAGAACTTGTCATAATTAACTAAATGTTATTGTGTTGCTATTAGCCTATGCTCAGCCAGAAGATGTTGCAAAACATGACATTTGTTATTTGTCTACTTGCTGCATGAAATTGTTCTCTAGTAGCATTTTAGGACTTACACTGATAAGATTCATGATTTGCAGTTAATACAGGATACATTTTTTGTTCTTATTTACCTTAAATTTTCTTCTATTTTGTGTTATACACATTCATGTAGATACATTTGTATCTACAGTACTAAAGGGATTCTTGTTCCCATGTCTGAGGATGGAGATGAAATATAGTTAAAGGATATAAACCAGCAACTTTTACAAGTTGTTTTTGTGATCGTCCCTTCTTTTGCAGAGATCACCTAATTTTTGTGTCATAAAATGATCTGCTGGCTTGTTGATGTTATCAAAGAGCATTGAAGAGTATTACAGCTATGAATTAATATAGCATTGATTCTATCCTTTTAGAATCATCTGGGATATTTGCTTTTTCTAATCCCATAATCCTATCCCATATTTGCAAATATTAGGCATTATATCACATCGTTAAACGGTGCTTGAACATTTACTAAATTAGCATATTTAAAACATAATTGAATTACTGTACGTTTTGTGCTGTAAATAATGTCTTATTGCACATTTTGCTCTCTGGAAGGTTCGTCTTGTATCCCTCATGCCTCTGAACAGTCGTATGTCCAGTTACAGCTCATGGAATGCAGACAGGGACCATGGCCCTGAGACAAAGTTGTGACTATTGAAATCAGTAGAAGTTATTCACTGAGTAGGATTTCATCCAATGTAATGCATGAATTTGTTCTTGAAGAAAATATGGAGTCAAAACACATATTTTAAGATGCTTTGTTTTATAAGGCAGGTGTTTTGTGGGTATTTGTCTCATTCCAAACTCATGTTTGCTACTGTGAAGAGATTGACTTTTTAAAGTTTTCTCACACGTCATTGCACTCACAGTTCCTCAAAACTTCTGCATGTTTCTTGTCCCCAAAGGCACCTGGCATGTCAGTATCATCTTGCATCTGGCTGTACACTCTGTCATGGAAACTGGGACCTGCCTTGCCACAGGCGCATCACGGATTGGATTGATGGCAATTACAGTGTGGGCAGGGCTTGAGTCTAAAACATGTGAAACAAGAGTGCCAGTGGACTCACATGTCATTTCACTAGATCTAGAATTCTACATCTTATTTTTAATACTTTAAATGCTCACAGTTTGGATAATCTTTATTGGAAATGTCCCACTAATGTGGCTATGTAGTGAGGTGGGTTGCAGTTGTCTGCTTCTGATCTTTCATTAACTTTAAACATTACTCAGCAATTAGTTTTTTACTTGACAGTACAAAAATTTCTACAATTATAATTTTGCTCAAGAATTGAGAATTGCCTTAAATAGGATTTTTCTAAATGTCTTAATAAAGGGAGTGGTGAGTGAAGGTGTAATTGGTCACTGTGAGGGACAGATCTCTTTTCTATCCTGTGTTGATAGATATGTAGAACAACGGAGAAATAAAAATATTAAATAATGTAAAATTTTCAAAGGCAATTTAGATTTCTTCATATGTATATTAATAGAGTCAGTTTACTGCTGGGATTTCCATCCTGGACAATAGTGGATGATTTGGTGTTTGTTTTCTCCCAGATCAGTATGGGAATTCAAAATCATAAAAGCTTAATAGTAAATGTCAGGTTTCAAACACCTTATATAAAATAACACTGTATCTACTTGTAAAATACTGTGCTGAAATGCTTTTCTGCCAGTGGTTTAACACTTTATTCATCTAAATTACTCAATAATCACTTTTAATTACCTCTAGTATTTTACAAAGTTCAAATCCATAAAGCTAGATATTGGCATTCACAAAAACAGAATGAAGAAAACCTCTTTTCTTTGACCTGTCAGATACTTTCATTTAGCAGGATGGCTGCACAGCTGACTGTGCTCTTGATACCTTGCCAGTGTTCTTGAATTTCTACCCCCTTTCACAGCAACCTCTTCTTCAGATGTGGCTGTAAACCTCATCACTGCTCTCTACTGGGACCTTTGAAGAGCAGTCTGTTCACCAGCACTTCATCTCCTCTTCCCACATCCCTGGCTGTGTCCCATCGGGTAATGCCCATGTGCACCTGCCCCTCTTACAGGACCCCACTTGTAGGGGAGTGGGAAGTATATTCTGAAGACTTTTGAATTCCTAACCTGTCATTTTAACACTGAGTGAATCAAACCTTGATACATCTTCTCATCTAGTCTTGCAAGAGGAAAGGAGAAAAAACCAAACTTGCAAATGGTGTGAGATGCACAGTTCCCAAGGAGTGGCACTGATGGGATTGGCCTGTTCAAGTGTATCATGTTTATACCAATAGGCTGATGCTTTTATGTATTTCTGTGTGTGTAATGAATATTAAACACAACATTAGAAAAATTTCCTACTTGATAACGTTTCAGAGCTCTGTTCAAAAGAAAAAAAGATATCCCTGTTTTTCAGGGCTCTGACACCAAAAACAAACGTTGAGAAGTCCACGGCTTGAATCTGCTTCTTGAATTTCTTCCACACCAGCTATCTGTATCTTCTCCAGTGCTGTGACATGACCTCTCAGCAGCTGAATTCCCTGCCTGCCACTTTCCAAATGGAAAGGAATCCTCCTGAGCCTTTGCTCCATCTCCCCCTCCTCAAGGTTCCTGCTCATGTGAAAGGAAGTACCTGTGTGTGCTAGGCATAGTTTGCTGTCAGGGGTATCAGGAGGAAAACAACAACAGCAAAAAGGAGTGGAAAATTCACTCTTTGAAAAAAGAATTAAATCTGTTTGATATGTAGAGTAATCCTCAAGATATAATCTTACTGATGGAAATTATTCAAGACAAGTTTTCACAGTCCCCTACAGTGATTCAGAGGCAGAAGGTAATATAAGAACTGTGGTGATGTTTAACATCCAGGGAAAAAGGCTGAGCTACCTACTGATCAAGCTACAGAGAGCAGTCATGAAATTGAGGGATGGCAGCAGGGAAACCTGCAACACCAACAGGTCTTTCAAAATATTAGCCTTGGAATTTGGGATGCTTTCATCTGGCTACATATTTTTTGAGCTACTGTAGTTCAATTAGGGTTACTTCTTCTGTACTACCAAGAAATTACGGTTTTTATTAAAATTAGTGGTAAAGTTCCCATGTATGAGACAGGATTTTACTAATTTTCTTTAAAGAAAATTAGCTAGCGCCTTCAGTTATACATTATGTTGCACAAGTGACAGTTTCTTATAATTGATCCATGGGTAGTTTTCTAGATCAAATATTCTGTGTGAAAGGCAGTTTATGTGGAGATGGTTGAAGCAGGTCAAATTGCTTCACTTAGTCTTGTTTTCTTCATGTATTCCTCTACCAGTACGTATTGACAGACTTAATTGTGATTGCTTCAAAAGCTAGAGGCTACTTATTTTGCCAAAGATTTTCCATATAAACATGACATTAGTAATGTGGATTTTAATTAAGTTGCAGATAGCTTTTTAGTAGGCTATTTGCTAAAACCGACAAGAAGAAAAGCAATAATGGTTGAGCTGACAGAAATAGAATTTGTGAAAAGAATGAAGTGTTTACTACTGTGTTTTATTTAACACAAATAATAACAGTGAAGAGCATTTCAGACTTTGATAATAGTAATGTGTCAGTGAAGCACAGTGGAGTAAGTTTTCCAAATGCAGAACTTGCAGCCTTGTTCTTAATTCTTTTTGATGGCCAAAGTTAATGAGTGGCAGATTCCAGATCATTCCTGGAAGAGGTTTGGAGTTTTTTATGCATGAAGTCATGCTTATGGCTCTTCCGTCATGCTTCTTAATATGTGACTATTGATTTTCCCATCCTCTTGTGATGCAGTGTGCACAGTCATAGCAGTCTTCATGTAAAAATTAATTTCATTTCCTATTTCTGTCTGGCTCATGCTTGCAATAATCAAGTCCTTGCCAGGGCACTGCTCGTCCTGCCCCATCTGCCACAGAACGATGGCTGGGCTCATTACATTGTGGGGTTTATTTTCTCTATGAAATAACACACAGTGTTTGCAATACTGTAGACCTCTCTGTACTCATTGTGACAGACCATATTTGTGGGTTTTGGCTACCCTTGTAAGTTCTAAGTTGATTGTATCTGTGTTGGAAATGTTTTAAGGAGACAGATGGACCTTTCTGATCTAAAAATCTATTGCAAGATTGCCAGTGTGCAGATCACCTCTCCAGGGACAGGCAGTAGTTAAAGCACACAATGTGTAGGCTTAATGAATGGTTCCAGGACTAATCACTCTTCACATTAGGTAGACAGAGGATAAAACTACACTCTTCTGCCTTTGTTACTTTGCAGTATCCTTCAGGCTCTGGCTCAGTGTCCTGCCAGCGTTTGAAGCTCCTTTACTTAAGTGTTTCTCCTGCAAATCATGACCTACTGAGTCCAATCAGGCTTCTTGAGCTTAATTAATGTCAGTTGAAAAATCAACAGAAAACAGAAGAAAAACACTCTGCATTTGGAAACCATTATGTTTATATTTTTAAAGCTCTTTTTAATCTGCTTTAGGATTTGGACCTCACAAAATGAATAATGCTGTGAGAGCCCACCCACAGTCTTTGTTATCAGAAGCAATTGCAAGGCTTTGCTTTTTTTATTTCTTTTTTCTTTCCTTTTCTCTTTTTTTTTTTTAATTTATGAGAGATAAAGCAACATTTGGAGGAGTGGGTGGGGATTATCTCTACACTTCTTGAGGAGTTGAAAAGCTTTTAGGAAAGAATGGTCAAGGACGTGGATGTCTTCTTTTACCATGACATTCTGTTGATTCATTTAGATATTAAAAATGAATGAGTTTGTAATTAAATATGTTCAAAGGTTTGAAGAACTTTTGTGTGTTCATTAAGATTCTTCTGTCTTTCAGTAGGGATTATGTATGCAATTCTGTACGTTACTAAAGTTAAACAGAATGTAATAGGCCAAAGACAAGAACTGAAAAATCCACAGGTTTTTTTTCCTTTGGTGGGGTAATTAACATAATGAGTTGACACTGACCATTTTTCCATATTATATCCTAGTGAAATTTGTAGTGCTTTATAGTGAAGGAAAAAGGTATTCTCAAAGACTCTAGTGTAGAAGGTCTAAATAATAAAACAGAGAGCCTAAACTTATAATTTTTTTTTGCAAATTAAACATAAAGGATAATTTATTTCCATTAGAAGATGTTACCTATCCTTCAAGGCTGAGTGGATATAATTGCTATAATATAAATCTCTTGACAAATAGGGCCCTTAGGCAGCATGACACTAATAATTGTTCAATTACAGACTTTTAGCTTTTCAAATGGCCAGTCATCATTATGCACCTCGTTAATAGAAATAAAAGCACAGTTTAAATGCATAGGAAAAATATTATTCTTTTGAAGATGAATTCCTTTTTACATTTAATGTCTTTTGTAATTACCTTTAATAATTTCTAGTAATCATTGTTTAATTCCCTTTAATGATAATTGCACTCTAATCTGATTATGTACTGAAAAAAAGAAGGAATTTCATATTTATGCATTAAATTTCAAATAATACAATAGTGATATATTTACCCTTTTGAAAAATTATGTTCATTCTACCTCTATAGATTCAGGGTATATTAAATGTTTCTAACATATCAAATTTATTTTGAGAGCCAACTCAGTCATCAAAATAGTTAAGTATTATACCAATGATCTCGACCTCAATTCTTGGTTCTCAGTCATGCAATTTAAAGGTACTGAAAATAGGCTGAAAGCGATGATCTGATAACTCCTACAGGTTAGGAGAGTTCTTGGAGGACACAGACAATTGTTGAAGGTGAAATAGACAATCACAGCTATTCTTTACAATGTTGTTCCTCTTCTAGTATACCATAAAGGTGTGAGAGGGACGATAGCTAGAACTCTCATGCCCTAAGAATATTTGCTTGCAGAAGCCAGGAGGCTCATTGCTATCAAAATTGCCAACCACAGGCAAATGGTAAATAAATATTTCACTCCTTGCAAATACCAGTCAGCCTCAGTGTTACTCATCCTATTTCACTCCACTAATTATAATGTGTTACTGTGCTTAGATCACCATGAATATATATAATATTATGTACTGTCAAATTAATTAAAATCCCCTACCCCAGAGACTTTGGAGTCTGATGATTTCATTTGGAAGTGCAAACTGCCTGTCCTACTGCATGTCCTGCCTTTTCAGTGCTCCCATATTTATTAGAACACAGTCACAAGGAAAAACAGCAGAGTTTTTTTGTGAATATCCTGGAGTCACAATATTCTGTTTGACATCATCACTACTGAAGTAGGTTTATCTGAGAGAAGTTTGAGAAATTGTTTCCTGAAATTGTTTGTTGTTAATGTATTTAAAAACAAAGTATGCTTGATTTCTGAACAACCAGACATGGACAATTGGAAATAAGGTCAGGTACATTTTATCTTACAGTAAACTTGGATTCCCATTTTTCTTTTGAGGATAATTGTGGTTTTGCATATATATTTGTTTAATTTATCTATGACTTTTTACTTGCTACAATTCTTTGCTCTGTAGGTAAATTTTGGAAGATTTACATGCTTGAACAACTTTGACTCCTGAAAGGTTGAGGGCTCAGGGTACAGTTTTCAGTGAGCAGAAAATCCTTCCAATGTCAGGATGTCTCAACAATATTGAGGGTGTGCTTCTTAATGAACTAGTCTAGAAGGCTTCCGAAGGAGCGTGGCCATAACCCAGGCTGGCACTACTAACACAGGACCTCATTTTCACTTTCACAAGCCAGCAATCATATAGGCAGGTAAGGGGTTAAGAGTACACCTGCTCGCAGCTGGAAACACAGCACTGGAAACTGTTCAGAATATTAGACCTTGCTTTAAAAGATTTGAGATCCACTATGAAACAGGGTGATATTTCTGTGTAATTTACAAACCTTTTCAAAATCAATACAGCCATCTCAAATTCATCTAACTTTCAAATTTTTGCATTTTGGACGTATATTCAAAATTATATCCTATCTCTTTTGTAATAATTCACATTGATTGCATGTACTTGACCAGAGTCAAAGCAATAAAATGCAGACTTCAGTGTTATAGTCAGCATATACTGTAATTATAGTTTATCTGGTTTTTGGGATTCTTTTGCTTTTCTTACACGTTTCTTTTGAAATTAGAATTTTTCTGAGCTATCTTAAACTTTGAAAACTGCTTAAGATTAGAAAGGGGTATGAAGAGTTCCACATGACCAAAATTACCTGAGATACTAAAAAAACTGTGGTACATGGATGTGTGTTTATTTTATGCCTTACAAAAGCACATGTAAAATTAGGCTTGGCTATTTCACTTTTGAATGTCGGACTTGACTCCAGTTTGCCCATATGTAGGGTGTATTTAGAGAGATGGTAGATTTTGGGTTTGTGCTCTGGCCATACTGCTGGTTTTAGCACCAATTATTTGTTTATGTTTTTTGATAGGAACAAAGGTTGAGTCAGTATCATGTCCAGAATTTCTGAATGTGACTCTGACTTTGCAGAGCCCAAGGGTTGAGATTATGGCCAGCCCTTCTGTGGGAACACAGGAAAATGAGGAGAGGTGTTCTGAGGCTTTTACCCATCCACGTCATTGCCCAAATTCTGCCTGGAAATTTGTGTGCATATGTTCTTATTTAGCGACAACAAAAACGTTCATTTAGTTTGTTTAAATATAAAAGAGTACTCTCAGGTTCTTGTGTTACCTGTCTCAAATATCTCACTGGTACTACATGAGTTTTACTTCTGTTTATAAAATTTGAGCCCAAACCTTACCCATTTCTATTTCTTTTCAAGCCCAGTTGACATTTACAATGATTTTCATGTAAATACCTGATTGCATTTCAGAAAAGGAGTCAGTTAATATTTCTAGCTTATATTTCTCCTCATGTACACCAACAGGAAGATCAGTAACCACAAATACACACAGAGCATGATTATTCCATGGCAGAACACAGTTGTTGGCTTCCTTTTTGCCTTGCAGATCCTAGCAGGAGTTGTACTGATGGTGGAGCTGACTTTAGGTCCTTTGCTTAGTAAAATCTGTAATGAACTGAAACTCCCTGATTATTTGAATGCTTTCGTCCTCGATGTACATTTTAGTTATGAGAAATTTGTACATCTGCATGCATCTTCTGTGTCTGAGAATCACTACAGCATGGTACTCACGTTCCTCAGGAGATCTAAGCCTCGATGCCCACACAGAAATTGCTGCCACTACAAAAGACCTGTCCTTTCATGCCATCTGATCCTCCTTGTCAGTCACTTGTGCCCTGAGGATGTTTTTGTACATTGTGGTGTTGGGACTGACTTCATAGTATCTTCCCTTATAAAGGAATTTCTACATTAGAGGAACTTCTGTCCCACATGGGTTTTTAGGGTGGAAGGCAGTATAAGAACACGATTTAAAATGGTAGCAGAGTTCTGACATTGCTGGGATACTGGGAGAGAAGTGTTAGGCACTTACTCTGTAATCAACACATATTAAAAAAGAACAAAACAAGGTAAATACAGTTGTTGTTTTGTGAGCTGCTGATTTGAAAAAACAATGGGAAGCATTAATAGTTAACAGCTAGTTGAGGAGTTCTAAGAATATTAAAAGAAACCAAGTTTCTGCAGACAGAAAAGCATGGATGGCATTGAAAAGTAACATCATATGGCATTTAGCTGTTCCTCTAGCTAAATTTGACAGTCTACCAATGTGCTTGCAAACATCACAGTTCTGTGTTTGCTAGAACGGAAGCTTTGTTGGTTCAGAAAATTGTCTATAAATACTGTTATTACCTCTCATTAAGCATCTCATTTAATATATGCTAATAATGGTCAGCATTTGAAATCAGGCATTGTGTGATTATCATGGCTAAATCATATATTAAGTACTGGCTTTCAAAATCACTTAAAAATGTGATTATTGTATTCTGCTACAAACTTCCGAGTGGTCCTCAGGACTTGCCTGAAGGCAACTTTGCAGAATGAGCTGAAGTTTTCTAGTAGAAGGTATTCCTTTTGTGAATAACTTCAGAGAAACACTGCTGGGTCGTCACGTCCCAATTCTGTGTGAGAGAATCATCAATGCCATCAGACCTTATAGAAGAAACACTCAGCAAAGGGTACCCGGCCCTCATTACCTTGAATGTGATGAGGCCTGAAAACAGTCCAGTCACAGAATCACAGAATGTTTTGGGTTGGAAGGGATCTTAAATATCCTCTCACTCCAACCCCTGTGCCATGGGCAGGGACACCTTTCACAGGACCAGGTTGCTCAAAGCCCATCCAACCCAGCCTTCATAGATAGAACAAGAGCAGTTAGTGCTGGCTGGAGTTAACTCTGTGGTTGCATTAGGGTGTCATCAGCATCTCTATCTCTTTCCAGTTCATTCAATCTCGGTTAATCCTCCACTCTGAGAATGATGCTGTGCACATGTAAACATGCTACTATTGAGAAAGCTTTGGGATCACTTTAGGCTTGATATCTCTCAGCAGCTTGCTCAGGCAAGAAGCAAGTTGCAGTCGTCTGTGCAGGTTACTCTTCAAAGCCTGCTGTATTAAGGACTGAGTTCATGGCTCTCTGCACTCTATTTTAGAAGCAATGTAGGGGCAAGTCCCTGAATTACCAACTCGAGAATTTGATTAAAGATGAATCTGAGAAATGTTCCACAGTAAGCATCGACACCTATTGCGGCAGAGAAGTGGTTTATTTAATCTCTCACTATTGCCTCATATGAAGCTTTATACTGTTGAGTCTATCCCTTGTGATATTTGAAGCATATATATACACAGATGTCACTGTCTTACTGTCATTCCTGCAACTCACTCTAAAACATCTCTTTAACAAGTCAGAGAATTGTGTTCCAAAAGATGAAGAATTTTATATTATAATGAAAACCTCTTGTTAGAGCAGATATTGGTGCCTCATTCTGATATACATTTCTCATTGAAAAGTCTCAACACTTGCTTGCTTCCTACTCTCCTGCACAGTGATATTTCGTTGCACTAATTATATCATGTAGAAAGTGTCTTTTCCTTCCAATCTGCTGTCGAGTTGCTCTGTCATGCATCACAAAATGCACTTGCTGCAGTTCTCTTTTTTCATTCATTGTATCACAGCATCCATTTCATTGTTTTTCAAAACCGCAGAGAAACCGACGTTTGCTTTACTCTCTTCCTTGTTGACTTGTTCAGAATTATGTGCAAGTAAGGGAGGGAGAATTTGACCTTAGATTCGAGAAGCCAGTGTGATATGCACACCATTAGGATTTATCTAAAGCTGTGTTCCACATGGCAGGTTTCCATATGCAGTATATACTTTTTAAAGCTGGAGTGCAGAGGATGAAGACAGATAAAGATTTGGATTTTAAAATAGAAGGAACAGAGTACTTGCAAATGGACTCATTCAGGATGTTTATGTGCAGAGAGAATTGTGTTCTCCTAAGAGCTACCTGTTATCCCCATTTCTAACCAATATAAATGGCTCAGGTGGTAGCATAAAAACGTGAAGCAGCAAATCTGCTGATTACTCCAAGTTTGAGGGAGTAATAAATGCAAAGTTTACCAAAGGTGAGATGAAAAAGAACCATTAATCTCTTTTTAATTAGGCTTGTGAGGTTCCAAAAAAAACTACCTTTGGTTAATGAGAAGTAATATATACTGTGTGAAAATAATAAACATGTACTCTAAGAGTGGCAAAAGAAGTCAGAAAGGGTTTTGCAGGATAAGGAAAACCTTTTTCTTTATGTGCATCTAATGACATACTCTGGCATATGCTAGATTTTCAGTGGGTGATTTTGTAATATTTTAATCCCATATGTCATTTTTTCCCATGTGAGTAGTTTAACAAATGCCTTCTATTCTATTCTACCCTCACAGTATTTACTGTCTGTGAAGGGACTTCTATGGATCTTAGGGCAAGTTCTGTACCATTACATGGATCTGTGATAACTGTGTCTATTAGTAGCAGCTGACAGGAATTGCATATTTGTTCTGTCATGCTGGAATCTGTTCTTGTGTGCACTGAGTAGCATCTGCACCTGGAGTAGGATGATCTTGGATGAACGTGAAGGAGATCACAATGGACAACTGCTGCAAGTCAAGGATAAGAAACACTGAGGCTGTGGTCAAAAGTTTACTGAGGAGCTGGCTAGCACAGTCTGAGACTTTCCCTGCCTAATCACTACTAGGATGTTTTATCTGTTGACTGTGATGCCAAAAGAATAAGTTCATTTGGTATTTTAAATATTTCATGATCAGGTTGAAACCTTGAAGAGACATATGAAAAAATTAATTTTGTTATTATGTTTAATGTTTTCACAGTAGAAACAACTTAGATATAACTTCATGCTCTGAGGGATAAATCAAATATTCAACAAAACAATTTAGTATGCTCACCAATCCTTTGGCTTTTGACGAATAAGATCAAAAGTCATGTTCTTTTCAGAAAATACCTTTCAAACCAGTTATATTGATATATATTTTCATCCTTTAATATCTTGCAAATACATGCTCACTTATCTGATAATATATACTTAGGAAACCTTATTCTGTTAGTGGCACTGTGTTCACACTATGTGGATATTAATAGCAACATAAAGCTAGTTGCATCATTTTAAGTATTTCATCTTGGAAGCACCTTAAAAACCTTAACTTTAACACTGAGTGACTCCACAAATGTCTTGTTACCACATTTGATGTTTGAATATCCTCATTGCCTCGTTACAAACACTTCAAATTAGCAAAGTAATGCTCTATCCTATTAATTACTTTAAATGTGCCATTAGAAAACACATGCTATCATTTTGCTGAAAGTTGAACCATTCCAACTTTATATGCACTAATGTCTGTTATAGAAATGATGGATTTTTTTAGCCAGACCTATCAAGATTTATGAATACATCTGCAAACATTACAAAAGGAAAAGTAATTCTAAACCCTATAAAAATAGCAAAATGAGGGACTGTTTGAAGAGGTTGATCTTTTTTTCTGTAACACACAGTCCAGAATTGAAATATGATAGGATAATTGGATTGTGCTTAGCTCCAGGATGTGCAAAATTTCTTTGCTATGATGTTAAGGTTAAGGTTAGGGATGTGTTAAAGATTAGTGTTGGAGACCATAGACCGATGAAGGGTACATTTGTTTCTGGATCTTGTAGGATTTAATGTGAAGAAGATGGTTTAGGTGGGGATGAAAGGCTTATGATGAGGGTAGGTAAGAAAGAGAAAATTCATTTTTAGAGTACATCTAGAGTTAACGATAAAATAGGGACAGGCACTTGCTCGAGCAGCTAAGATTATTCCTGGATTTCAGGAGGCTTACAAGTGTAGAAGCATGCAGTAAATTGAGATCCTCAGCCTCTGTTTCCCAAATCACCTCTAATTCTAGATGTAACCACAGTCTAGTGGATATGTTTGCTTGAAGCTAAATGTAAACTGTCTGGCCCACCCCACAGCAGCATCCGTTCTGGTTCTGAGTGCCTTTGGAGATACAGCAATAAATGTTTGTCATTCTTAGTGAATTCCAACCTATTTCACACTCTAGCCATGAGTGTTGCTCAGTCTTCTGAGAAATAACAATAACATATTTTTTACTGTTACCACACAGTCCATGTTAGTCCTGTAGTCTCACAAGATCAAGGAATATATCAAGATTTTGTGTTTCTTTTCTGAGTCCTAGATAAATGTGTAGTCCTAAGAATACCTTGTGAAATCCTTTGAAAGGAAAGATCAGGTAATCCCTGTTATGATCTACATTTTAGGACAGAAATAAGATAAAACCCAGTGATGATAATGATGGAAAACTTAGAGTTTATGGTTGGGTAAAGATCCCCAAGGTTAAATAAAACTTAGTATTCTTCAGACTCATTTTGGGATTAATGGTTGTAGTTATAGCTTGTAGTGTGTCAGCTGGGCTTACAGCTAGTTACAGTAGAGATTAATGGACCCCTATCACCCAGTGACATGAGAGGAAGCCTTGTTTTACATTTGCAGTGATGTTAGGGGTTGGAATAGAAAAGGTGAAGGCAGTGATGACAGACCTTGTGGCTGATGTCGAAGCTGCTCTGGTGTGGTCACTAGTGTTTCTTGACAAATTCTGTGACCAAAAGGGATCCCTTGGGTTGAGGCTTTGAATTACAGAGCAAAAGTTTTATCCATTCATCCTTTTAGGTCCACAAGTCTGAGATAATGCCTGTGGCTAGAATCCACTGCCTTGGTGTGAATCTAGAGTTGGGATTGAGAGCAAAGAACCAGATGTCCATGGGGTAAATTAAAGTCCAGTGTAAATCTCAGGTGTGCATCCAAGGTGATTGTCCAGGATTGCAGAGCTTCACCAGACAGGTCTGAAGGTGGAAGGAGTAACAGATACTGTCAGCTTAAGATCTGCATCCTTTTTTAGAGTACCCTGAGTTCATCCAGCTGTTCAGTGTCAGCCTGCAAGTTATTGTAGGTGCTGAATATACTTTGGTTATAAAAATGAAAAATTTTTGTTTGAGATTCTGGAAGTCTTGCTGGGGTGAAATGCCAGCAGGGAAGAAGAGTTTATCAGTAGTTTCAGAGTAGGCTAGGATTAGATTTAGAATAAATCTCAGGTAATCTCATGGCTCAGACAGGCTTACTGGTTTTCAGTGAGGGAGAATATTATTAACAGTGAAGGTTTATGGTAAATTCAGGCTAAGTATGGTTTTCCGGGCTTGCCTAGGGGTGAAGGATTTTGTATTGTTAGGGCCAAAGATGAAAGCTTATTTCTAAGTCGTACAAGTCTTATGCAGTTAAGAAAAAGGGTAAGTGGCTTGGGTTTAGTTCAATTATAGGTTCCTGATTTCATTTAGAATGCGACTATATCTTGTGCTAGAATGTGGGACTCCAGGGACAGGAAAACTAAGTATAGCTGCAACATCCAGCAGATTGGGGTGAGGGCCAGTGCTGAGAGGCAGATTATGTTGTGTAGATAAAATGGCCATCACCTGAGCTGACAGAAAGACACCAAAGCCTGGATTTCTATATGCAATTAAAGGTGTAAACTGTCATATGTTAAAACTAGGCTTCCTTTTAGGACCTGTAATACTCATATTTTCTGTCAACCAGGCAAAGAAAAAGCCAATACAATAAGTTGCTACCTTTATAAAAATCATCAGTGAATTAATACTTACCGCTGTAGCAGATGATTCCACTGTTGTTACATTAACTAGAAAACTAGTAGCATTCATAGAAGGCTAGAAATGGAAAGCGGAAGGAATAAAATTTTTATTTTACATGGTAAACTGGCAGACTCAGGTCCTTAAAGCTTCAAATGGAAAGTTATGGTAAGCTGAACTGATTTTTCATCTCTGCTTTTTGTCCTTTTTTAACTAACACTGCTCTTGATGTATCCATTCCACACCTCTCACAAGTAGATGTGTATTACTTGTCCAGCTGATTTAATACTGCTGACCGAACTATTCATAATGTTGCAGTGGTTGAATCAAATTTTATTTGTATTGTAATTCCAAACATTTGAAAAGTAAATTCATTTTTTAGTGACCTGCCACTCTTTATTTGGTACTGCTAACTTATCAAAATAAGCTGTTTTCAACAACAGTTTTATCACCTGGGCTTTTTTGGTAACAAAAGTACAGAAAAGAGGCAAACAAATTATTTTTACTGTTAAAGTTTGTATCCTAATTTAACTATTCTGTATGATAATTTGACACCCTTCTGCTTTGGGACTTAAAAACCTGATAATTGTTAATTGTGTAATTAGCCACTGTGTTTGGTGTTCTAAACTTTGAATGTTAATACCTGATTTCACAGTTTTCTGACAGGTATTAGTCCAGGAAATCCTACCACTCAGTCATAATGCTAAACAGAAATTCTAGAGTTAGACAAAACATTTCAAAGAACCCCTGTGAAGAAATATTTCAAAACAAGCATTACCACATTCAATGTTAGTAATTTTAATGAATTTTAATTAATGTTTGAGGGATTGTGTAAATACACAGTTTTTTATAAATGTCTTCAATTAGGTTTTGTACTCCAGTTCAGGTTTATTAATTTTATGCTTGCAGATATTTTATTAAGATTTCATCAACTAGCATACTGCTATGACACTCTATTGACAGATAAATGTATTTTACTACTTTATAGAAAGAAATTGAAAAATGTGGCACCTGTAACATAAACCAAAATGATAAAATATTTATTATGCTTTGTATTGATAAATAAATACTTTGTGATAACTGAAAAAACAGAGTTTATTAGAGAAAATGTTGTTGTTTCTGTTGTCTTAATACAAAGCTCTGTGGAGTAACTATGCAATTTTTATTTACAGGAGTCTGTAAGGATAATAATAATAATACTGATAATATAAGCCTGGCTGTATTCTTTAGCAAAGTATTTAATCATGAGCTGACATCTTGGCTGAAGACTATGGAGAATCCTGTGCCTGCT
The DNA here is from genome assembly GCA_013400975.1 of Atrichornis clamosus. NCBI lineage: Eukaryota > Metazoa > Chordata > Aves > Passeriformes > Menuridae > Atrichornis > Atrichornis clamosus. Next base: position 413,924 of record WBMZ01006400.1, on the reverse strand, counting down.
CAGCAGCAAATACTTAACTGATATTTTAAATCAGAGCCTTTATGCATTGCTGTTTAAGGTGTTGAAGGTACATCTGCATGGTCATGTTTGAGGCTGACAGTCTAATAGTAAGCAATGAAAGATTTTTTCAAGCAGTTCTAAAGCTCAGCATTTCTGAAAAATTAGTCTGTAATTTAGGAGCTGTGCATTAGTGTGGCCTGCAAATAGGTCATATTAGAAGTGAGCAAGAATAAACAATTACCAGAATACACAGGCATGAACTACATGTAATTGGCTAATAACTGCTGGCATATTCAGCTGTGGATCATACTCAGCTGAGGGAGACTGACTGTAAATGATATCAAGCAGATGTAGAGTGATTTTTAAAATGTCGGAGAAGTGGCATTAATCCCAAAACAGTGTAGTGAGGATTCCCATATGACTACTTTGCATATAGCTCATCAAGTGAAAGCCACATCTACTCCTAAAATGATAGTTTGTTAAGCCTCATATGTGATTTTTCTTTCAGCTGTGTCGAACAAGCTATTACTAAATGCATTTAACTTGTAATGATTTGTCCAAGGGAGTGGGAATGATTTTCCAGTCAGTTGAGGAAAAAAATTTTTTAAAACTAAAGCGTGTTGAAAAGAGAAAAGATCTTTTATTCAGCCCTTTATGCAGCCATCGTTGTCAGCAGATACAGCTGTTTTGTGATTGCATTGCCTCAACTCTTCGACTGAAAGCAACATCCAGAGATTTTCCACATAAAGCAAAATTAGCTTCTTTTGCTTATTTATGTAAATGGAGAAAGGAGAACCCTGGGACATACTTGGCTTTCAAAGTTAAAAATGCTTATTTTCAATAGAGTGTTTTCTTACAACAACATACTCTGCATTTACTGTGCCATTTATAATGAGGTAACCGAGACGTAGAGAGCTTGGGTGATATCTGGGGTTCAAGCAGCACGAGGTACAAGAGCCACAAACTGATCCTGGCAGCTTGCTTGCAGCAAATACTGAGTGATAAGGTCTCTCCTGCAACAGCAACGTGCTGTCCTAAAAATGGTGGTGTTCCTATTTCATAGCTCCATTTGTTGTTGTTTGAGCTTGGGTGTATATACTTTACAAGTGGCATTTTAAAAAATAGAAGTAAAGGTCCCATTCTTTAAAACCTCACCTTTAACAGCAGAAAACACTAAATTATTCATTTCTGCTGTGGTGTGACTGAGAGGATGAAGTACTGAACTGGAGTCCAGGATGCTGGGCTCTCTTTCTTGCTCACCTAAAGGTCTGCAGATTAGCCTTTGGCAAGGGTGTTCCCCACTTTGGGTTTCACGGTTTTGATCTGTTTTCTTTTTAAAAAGGCACACAGCTGTCTGTCTTTCTGCCTATCTTTCTTGCTCTCGTTCTCTCACTGTCCACTGCAGGTGCAGGGGTTTGTAACTGTACAACTAATTCTACAACTTACTAAAAGAACGTGTGGGTTTTTGTGCTTTCAGGATAAACAAAACCTCAGAAACGCTTCTCATATTTATGAGATCAATCGAAGTGAACCGTTTTCTTTTCATAGCTGTTAATTTTATTTGGATTTTCATTGTTTCTCCCTTCTTTTGCATATCTAAGTAGTCACAATGTAGTGATATTTCCGATTCCTTTCTCTTTCTGATTTATTGAACCAATATACCTCTAGTTATCAGAAAATTACTAAGTCATAAAGAACTTTGCCATGTATCATCATAGGTTTTTGGGGTTTTTTTTAAATTGTAACTTGTTCATATTGCCAGTTTGGGGTTTCTTTTCTTCTTATCTGTAAATCATATTTAGATAAAGCATAGTTTTAATTACTTCAGCTTATATTTTGGCCAGCAGCAGTATTATCTGAAAAAGGTAGAACAGTACAAAGATAAAACAACTTATCCTAAAAGTAACACTGCTGCTAAAATATCACTCCACAGCTACATTCAGTATTATTGTGCAGCACTAAATACAATGCACTCGCTCTTCGCACCTACTGTTCATTTTTTTTTCCAGACCAATACTAGTGAAAAATAAACAACAACAGGAATGAAGCAGTTGACCAGCAAGAAACATTCATAGTATCTTTTCTGAGGAGACTGTACTTTGTAAAACTCTCATAAAAAATCAGAAAACTGAATTCTCTGTAGTCGAATCATTTTGTTGTGCTGCTCGTCGTTAGCCCCCTGCCAGGTGTCCAGGAGAAGACGATCATGTGCCAACCCCACACCTGATTTCAATTAGAGTGATGACCCCTCAGCCAGTCTTTACCTGTCTGTGCAAACTCAGGTCCTTGGTGGGGATGGTTTTTTAAGAGCAGCTGCGTCAGCACACCAAAACAGAGATGAGAAGTAAGGCTGGAACTTCTCTGGAGACTGGAGCTCCTTCTATTTCGTTTCCACAAAATGGTAAGAGTAATTTTCTGTAAAAATGATGTAATATCAGTAAAGTCTGATTTATTGCAATTAACTAGAGTTGTTGTAATCTCTGGTTTACCAATTTAATGGTTTACCCATTATTTCTTTATGATTTTGCTGAATAATTAGTCTTATGTTTGTACAAATTAGGACCTGAATAAGCCCATTATCAAGAAAAAAGTACTGACAAAGCATGTTTTAGGTCACAAAGTTGAAAGTAGGTATGAGGGATATTGTGGAAGGACTTCTGTTTTCTTTAGTAGATTTATCTGTGCTATAATGGTGGGTGTGTGCTTTAGAAGTGTTCAGATTCACCTTTTAAGAGAATATAACTAACAAAGATGGCTCACTGCTTATCATGCAAGAGATTGTCAACTGAAAAAAGAGGAATAAAAATTGAATCAAGCCACTTAAGTAAAAAGGGTATAAAGCAGTATACAGGGTATACAACGGTTATGGAGAAGACCTTTACAAGTCATGGTTTTTAATTATTAGGTGTGGATTTTTAATACAGAGAAAGAAATGTAATAGTTCCCCTTTGGTATCAAATATCATCCAATAAATGGATAACCAGTGTGGGGTGGGGAGGGAAACTAGAGCAGAATAAAATAGCCTTTAGAAATACCTTTTTGCAGTGTGTGCTCAGGACTGCATTGCTTGCTTTTCATCATGGGGTTCAGAATGTGCAGTGTAACACAACTGAAGAAACCGCTAAAGATATTTTTCAATTGTGCAAGCTCATGTTGAGAAAAGGTGTGAGTAAAGAGCCAGGTAAAGGTTGGTTACTTTCCCTCACCCCTCCAAAATCTCTCATCTAATTTGATTTGACTGAAAGGAACTGTTTATTCTACTTAAACATATAATGAGTTTATAACTGTTAGGCTTTTAGATTGTAGGAACTTTCCTGGATCCTGCTTTAGTCTGAATAAAATTTGGACATACTTAAGGATCTGTCACTCCCAGCAGTGGGCTTGTGTGCTGTTTGCGCTGTCCCTTCATCTGCCTGGATCCCCAGTACCGAGGGCTCCTGTCAGATCAGAACCACCCATGCTCCAGTGGCTGGGTGCAGTTAGTTCCACCTACTGCAGGTCCCATTTGAGAGTCAGAAACAGCACGTCCGTGGATAACTCCAGCAAAGACCAGTAGTACATTCACAGTGATAATCCCTCACAGGTTTTTTTCCTTTGTTTGTTTGGGGTTCTTCTGCTGTTAAGGTTTAATTTCTAGATTGTAATCTGGCACCTAGTTTTATCTATGAAATCAGTTAAAGATAAAAGTGACAGAACTTAGTCATACAAATACATTGTTGCAATTAGGCGATTATGACCTGAAGGAAGTAGTTGTGCTTACAATTAATGGCCTTCATGATTGATCACAGTCAGCATTGAGAAGAAACTGTTGATAAAATTTTAGTGTGGTGTCAGCCTAATAATAGAACTTGAGACTTTAATCCAAGAAAGCAGTAAATGGCTTGATAACTGTGAAGGAGAATATGCGAGGAAACAGGTTGTATTTTTATTTTCTGCAGGATTTTCAGTGGTAATGGATATTATGCACCGTGGTTTTAGTGAAAAGTAGTGCTGTTTAAAAGGAAAACTTTTTATATAAAGTGCCAACACAATCTTTGCATAATTTTCCTGCACAGTTCAGTGGAGTATGAAAAGACATATTTCATCCTTTCCTGTAGGAAGTCGGTCTTCCTTATGTGGTTTGTATTCATCCTTAACTGTCACCGAGTATCTCACAGGAGGATTGTGGCTGGGTCCAGACGGATGTGCTGTACATCTCAAACTAGTTTTCAATTTTCAAGCCATGCTGAATTTGCAGCTATCCCATGCAGCTTATCATACATTCATCCCATCACCATGAAAAGCTATTTTCTGGTGCTAACAGGCTGGATTTAGTACCGTGCTGGACTCATCAGTTAGGTATGAAATTCCTATCTGCATTACTTTTGCCAAAAACCAGGGAAAAAAATGTTTCCATGGCTGGTCTGTCTCAGCGGCTTTCCTAACGATTCTAAGCACTTAGATATGATATGTTTTGATTATATTTATGTAAATTTTTTCCCAGACATTCTTCGTTGCATGTATTAGGTTGTTTTTCTGCTGTGTTCTGGGGTCTTCCTGGTAATGTTCTAATATCACAGTGCCTAATCATCTTGGGTAGCCCTCCTGAAATTTATGAAGACAACAGGCTTCTATTTGGTCTTTGGTTTTATATGTCACTGTAACACAAATTAACACACCCATACTGGTCATTAATATTCTTCTCTGATAGGCAGAAGAAAATCAAAGGATTGTTGAGTGGTGTAAAATCTGGTAAGAGGCTGACAAGTGTACAGATCTCTAAAATCTTCTGGAACAAAGCTGAGCTTCTGGATCACAAATACCTCTGCATTGCAGTAGTGAGAAAGACAAAGCAGGCGGGAAAGATCATGATCTACTCTTAAGGCAGAGTGGATGAAATATTTGTTTACACAAAAGTAGTTTTCAGGTGTCTGAACATTCGATGGGCTGGCTTTGTTAAGAGTTCAAGTTTTGTCTGCTTTGTGCATTTATGAATCATCAGGTCGTATGTTAGGAATTCTAAGATTCCCAGTAAAACCAGTGGTCATGTTTCAGTATCAATTTTTTTAATGAAACATGGTATTATACTTTTGGTCAAAAATAGATGAAGGAATTTTTTCAAGTGAAGTGATTAAGCTGTCCATGTAGATGTAGTCAGTGTATGTTTGGTATTTTCTTTGTTAGTTCTAACTTGAAGGTTTTTGGCTTTTGGTTAGAAGTTCTCCATATAATATTAAACTGTGCATAGAGTGAGCTGTTGGTTTTGTTCCCGTTTCATTGATTTAGTTAGAATAACTGGCTGTGCTCTGCTTGATTCATAATTTCTCTATATGGACACTAAACTGTTAGAATAAGTATTATCCTGACTGTTTCAGCATAATAGTATAATCTGATGGCACACAAAACTTGGAATATTTTCCAAAGTATTAAAATCCTGGAGTCATTTAGAATGTAAAAGGCTTCAATAATTTCTATATAATATTTTTAATGATGGTTGCTAATTGCTAAAGCATTCCCATTCTAAACTAGCTTTGTTTCCCTTGGTGAGAAATAAAAACACGTGAAATGATGACCAGATTTTTTGAAAAAAGGAGATCCAGAGCATATGGAGTTAGTAGTTATTTCTGCCCTGTATGTTGAATAAGTATTAAGCCTGTATTCTGTAATAGCAAAATATGAAAACTTGCCATACAAATAATTTATATTTCAGCTTGACACTGAATACTTTATTTCATTGCACCATACTTGCTAATATTATTATATAAATAATACATAAATATATAAATAATAGATTAATATTCACCTGGTTTCTTCTTACAACTGAAAGCTTTCTTTATGAAATTATTAAAGTTTTTAGTACTCTGACTGTAGAGCATCTCTGCACCTAACTTCCAGTGGGTTATCTATATATTTTGTAAAATCAGTGGGTGCATATTTATTAAACTGGGTTGGAGGATTGCTTGTTTCGTCTCCCACCTCTCTAATAATCCTAGCCACATAGTACCAAATTCTCATATCTTTCATGCCACAAAGAGATTGAAAGGTTTGGTAGATGATGGATAACTCCCCTCATCTCCAATATAGGGACAACACATAGTTAACATTCTTTCCTGGGAAAGTGCTCTTGCATGAAACAAAGCTTGCTGGAATAATAACGAATGGAATGTATAGTGTCTGAAAGCTAAACTGTGCTCTAACAGGTGAGAAAATTTAGGATAAATCTCTTTATTTTGTTATCCTCTTGAAAGGAAGAGCATTTTCTTTTGATTTCCCTTTCTGAAGAGGTGGAGAGTGCCTGCAGACAAGCTTGGGGAGGTGGTTGGGGCTTGGCTGAGGAGCAGCTGAGCTGCAGCCTGGAGCAGGAAAGCGTTTGAGCTGTGTGGGCTAACATTGATTATTCACTCATCTGAAACTCACTTCCAGTCTGGGCTGCACTGGCCTACAGCCTGTAGAGAGAAAGCCTCTATCTTTTCATGTCTCTATTTTAATGTGTATTTCTTAAGGCTTAAAAATTCTCTCAGCTGTGAGGGTATTTTTATTCTGTTGGAAGTGCTTCATTTATTTTATTGGACCTCAGCGTACAGCCCCACTGAACATGGTAGATTCTGAGTCTTTTACTCTGACTTGGGAAGAGTGTTCTTAGCAGAACCAAAATGGAAAATCTGTGAAAAATACTGACTGATGGAAATAAATATACTATGGGATATAGCCACTCCGTATAACAGTCTGGAAGGTGGCATTGAAGGACCTCATCACTTTCTTCAGCTCTTAGCAAGCAGCCAGCTAAACCAGCTGCTCTGGGAGTTGGCAGTCTGAGCAAAATGGGAGCTGTAGGTGGAGAGAGGGGGATACAGGTTGGAGTAAGCAATAGGCAAGCAACTGCACTGGAAAATGGCAGCAGAAAGGAACAATTTCTGTCCCAGGAAAAGCAGTAATCTTGAAGAAAACCTCATCTTTGTAGTCAGCAAGGCTAATGGTTGCTGGAAGAGCTGTGAAGTCTGGCAGAGAACACAGGCAATGCTGACATATCCTTATGGCAAACCTTTTTTTGTTGGGGTGAGAAAGTTTGAAACTGTGTGATAGCAAAATGATAAATTGATGTCAAATGTAAGACCCAGCATTTAAGTTAAATTCAAATACAGTTTGGATAGTTTCATTAGTCTGCTGTTCTTGTCTTTAATCCCATATAATGTGAACATATAACTTGAACAACTCCCACCCCTGAAGTGTTCAAGGCCACATTGGATGGGGCTTTGAGCAACCTGGCCTAGTTGAAGGGGTCTCTGCCTACAGCAGGGGGATTGGAATGAGATGATCTTCAAGGTTCCCTCCCAACCCAAACCATTCTATGATTCTATGAACATGCTGTGGTATAATACCAAAGAAAATGGAAGGAATATCACCACTGAAGGCTAGAGGATTCATTTCTTAAGGAAGAGAACTCAAATACAGTCTGAAAGGAACCACATCACATCCTTATAGATCATGAGACTTTTTTTTTTAAAGTAATTTTCTGGCAAGTATATTTTACTTTAATAGGTCTATTAAACTCTAAATGCATTCCACAATCAACTGATAGTTGAATATTCAGAAAACATTGCACCAAATCTAAATTATGTGTTTACTCAGACATGGCAGGACTTGATTCATCAATGTTTCATAAATACATATACATTTCTGTTGTTTTAAAAGAGCTCTGGAAGTACCTAGAGGACTCTCTTCTACCAACAAGGAATTAGATGGCTTTAGTCTGGATCCTTTCACGAAAAGGCTTTATTTAAAAACAGCATGTCTCCTTGAATTGCCCTCTTCTGTAAAGCCTATGCATTATAATAGAGGGTCTGAAAGCAGTTCAGCAGAGAAATCTCCTGCAGTCCAGTGAGAGCTGCCTTTGCCCAGCACTGCAGCAGCTGCCCCAGGGGTGTCTGTAAAACCTTGCATTGCAGTGCAGCATCTGAGCATATTGACCCCTGGCCAGAGACAGACAATTGGATGCTCTTTTTGTCAGTCTTGATGAACCATTGTGTTGCTGCACTGTACGAGAATCTTCTCCCTGTACTGCCAAGTGTCCTGTGTTTCACTCAGGTGTTAGTGGGGTTTATCCCTGTTCACAAAACTCCAAGTACGGAGAGACCACAGCAAATCCAAGACAGGACCAAAGTATTTCCCAAGACTCAAACCTGCCATGTCGTGCAGTGCCTACTCAGACCGCAAGTACAGCGTGTTCTGTTCTTCACTGAAACTGTGGGGAAAATGCCTCGTTTAGCCAGGGCCCTGTTGGAAGGTTTGGTGGGGAGAAGGAAAGAGACAAAACACACACAACAGTCTCTTTCAGGCCAAACTGTTTACTTCAGATACCTGATTATTTGCAGGGTTTTTAAAAGAGTTGGAATGTTTTTCTTTTTTCCTAGCATCTTTCTGTCTGTTCTATTGATGTCCTATGAGCAATTCTGCAAGGGAATGGGATACAATAGTGTGCAACATGTGCCAGAAATATGTGCTGCTTTAATATCTTTTGGGTATATGTGCCTCAAAAATCCTAAATTGTCATTTGCTTGGGGAAATCACATCAAGAGCAGCAAACAGAGCATTGCAGTTTATGTTTTTAGTTATAATTTTATTTTGATTTTCTATCTTCTACAATGGCAAATCTGTCACTGCCAAGAAGTATTTTCCAGCTTTTACTGGAAACATGTACAGGTCTTATCTTACTGCTTTGTTAATTTAAGCTGCTTTCATATATTTCTTTTCTACTTTGCAAAAACATAGCACTTACCTATTGATATTTCCCAGCTAATTTATCATACAATATTTATCCATGCACAGAAGGTGGTGTACGTAACATACCTTTTGCTAAGGCAAGTAACAGTGCCTATTTGGCTTCTCTAGCTGAATGCAAAATTGCATGATCATACCCTCTGAAATACCAGACTATAAGAAAGATTTATAATTGCTGAAAAGCTAAGGCTAACTGGAAATTATGTGTGTGTATATAATGTCAGTGGAAACTTTGACCAGAGCAGCTGTATGGTGTTTCATTTCAATGTTGTTTGCAGCAAATTTCAGACCCTTAATATTATTTAGCTGTGTATATATTGTTAATTGAGTTTTCATCTAGTTTTACATCTATGTGATGCCTTTCTTTGGAAATGTTGTGGTTCTCTTCCTGAAAATAAAAGCCCCAGCTTGTGCCTAGCAGGCCAGTGTGTCAGAAATGAATTTCATAGGGACACGCGGAGTTGTGCTGCTGCCACAGCTGTGATATGTTCAGTCAAAGCACTCAGAGACCTCCTGAGCTGGGGACAACCAGCCGACAGGCAGGACACTGGGAAGGGCAGAGTTAGCACCTTCCCTGGGTGCAGTTTTGGCTGGCACAGGGGAGGCAGGGAGCAGTACACAAGGGTGCGTTTTAGAGGATTGTGTGGGTCTGTCTCCAGCTGGCAGGGTGGGAAAGGCCAGCCGCTCTGAGGAAGGGGCAATATCTTGTTTTGGTGTTTTTTGACATGGAGGCTGAAATAGATGCTGTGGCTGCCTGGAGGAGTGACCAAGGGCAAGGGGAGGTTCTGAGAAGCAGAAGGGGATTTGAATGTTCCTATTGCCAAAGCCAAACATTTGAATGATCCTATTGCCAAAGCCACAGTCTGCAGCTAGAGTGGGATCAGCTCAGGAATTTGGTCCACAATGTATATGGACCAAATCAGCAAAAACTCTATTGAAGGACTGATTTAGAATGCCTAGCAATTTCTCATGCTGCTATTTCAGGGTAAGAAATAATTTATTTTTTACCCTTTTGGTATGTGAAGGGGGAACTTTGAATTTATGGATTCAAAAAAGAAAACACGGATAATTAGGTCAATGAAAATTACTGCACATACATTTTCTGATTAATTTCTGTTTTGCTGAACTCCATAAGAGCTCTTTACAGATGTATGGAACCTTGTCCCCTCCCTGTTGACTGTTTAAGTTGGGGAAGACATAAAAAAGTTATCTCTTTTCTGCTGCTGTGCTAAACATTGTAGTGTCTTTCATTGTAACCAGGACTGAATGTCACTAGTGCTTATTAATATGAATATTGTCATTTGTCATCTCAGTCATCACTGTCACTTTGTCATTTCAGTTTGTGTTATATTGGCTCACAGTGTTGCTACCTCTGTCCTTCACCTCACATAGTTTCATGGACTCTGTAAGTTAGCATACCTGAAAACTAGTTCCAAGGGAAAAACATCAATGTCTAGAATTTCCTTCACTCTGTGTACACCCTGCTGCAAGTGGTGGATGTTTTTTAGAAAAGAACAGTATCTATTTTATCTTAGACCATGGAGTCTGCCATATTTTTATTTTCTTTATGTTCCTTCCATAAGAGAATAAAAGTTGCACAGTGTCATTGCATCAGCAAGAATAAGCCTTTAGTCTTCATTTTTGATTGGGTTGTTCTGGTGTAGTCAGGAGAATATGGTCTTTCAGGTATGAATTTTTACTTCTGCCTTCAGAAAGCTAAAGGGCAATACTAACAACCAAGGTAATTCTGCCATTATCTAGAAAGAAGGCAAATTAAGTTCAGAGAAAACAGGGATGTATTCCACATCTGAAATAAACTGGAGTATCTGAATAATAGAGAGGACTGGAGAGTACATAAAATGTCACTAACATAAGAAGTGTGTGTGTATATATATATATATACATATATCTATATCTAAAGCAGCTCTCTAGAGCATTGTTGGTTTTCACAGGATCTTCTGTACCACTTGACATTGTTCTAGAATGGAGACACTCAGACATTGGTTGAAATGGTTAATTTTTTAATCAAAACTTGGATAATACCCATCAAAACTTGATTTTTTTGAGTATATGCCAGCTGAATACTAGATCTCTATTTAGTCAGAAGTAACAGCAGTGTATTCCAGACACTTCCACCCTGCTTGCACAGAGATACCTGGCTCCCTCTGAGCCTGGGGTGGTCATGGGCTGCTCTTCTGGGATCTGACTGTACTTTCACTTACAGTGAAGGAGCCTGGTCCGTCTGCTCGGTCCGTTCCCCAGCTTGCTCAGAGATTCCAAAGAGAAACAAACCCACCAACAAATGTTGCAGGGAAAGCAAATTGCTGATGTCTTAATTAAAGAGAAGAAATTAGTTTATTAATTAGGTCGATTATAGAAAGGTCTATCCAGGGAACACCTACTGACTTCTTCGGGAGCTGCAGAAAGCCAGTGTGTGTCCAGAGAGTGACCCCATTCTCGAGCTGGAAACCTTGGGTTCTGGTGCAGAAACACAAGAACTGTGTCTAGTGAAGAAACAACAGGGCACTGAAATTGAGCCAGTGCCAAGTGCACAAGCTCAGAAAAAAGCATCGTGACTAGCAGCACGGCGGCAGTAGTAGTAGTTTTTCCAAGTAATAGGAAATCCAGGAAAGCTGTCTTGCAGAATCCAGTGTTAATATTACAGATATGAAGCATATTATAAAAGAGAATGTGAAGCTGAAAATTCTGCTCACCTGTACATAAATGGAAAGCTGCATAAATATTATGCATGTGTTAATACTTGTAGACCATGTAGGGGTTATGTATTTTGGGTTTCAGGGTTTTTTCATCATTATCATCATCACTTGTGGGTTTTGTGAATGGCTCTCTTGGACAATAAAAGCTTGAAGAAATACTGGTGGCAAGGGAATCTGCTGCAATATTAATTTTCATTTTCTTTGCAGAACAGCCTTATAATGTGCATTAATCCATATTCACTCTGTTGAGGAAAAGTACTATTGACTTTTTCTTCCCCATTTTTCTTCCTCTTTTTTACTTCAGATGAAGAAATTGCTAGAATGTTTTCCTAATTTCCGTCATGCAGGAAAGAGCAACCTTTTGTGTCTTTGAGTAAACTGTCTTGCTTTAGTATCTCCAAAACCATCTTCCCATAACTTAATTAAAATTCAGCATTTTTGTTAGGTCACCTTAGTTTTATTGTTGTACTTCTGTAGTTTGCTACTTTGTTTGCTAAATAATGCAATAAGGAGGTGGAATTTCATTATGGTATTCAATAAATAGTAAGGTAAAGTGTAAAATGCTGCAATAAAAATGATCAATATAAAAATAATTACATTATTATGACTTACGTATGCATTTAACTGTTTAAAGTTAATTTTCATTTTAAATTAAGCATTGTAATAACTTGACAAAAGTTTTGGGGACTATAAATTCATGTTTTTCACTGTAGGTTGTTATATAAATACAAAGAAAACGGAAAATAAGTGATGTCAAAAAATAATCTGATTTACTCTCCATTTAAAAAATCTATCTTCTTCAGTGTTGCCTTTGATTTCTTTGACACCTTGAAATGGTTTCTTGTTGTTTTCAATCTGACTGTGCAGTCAGGGAAATACAGTGTGAAATACCTCTTATCAAAAATATTTTTAAAAAGTCACATGGCATTTAAATAAATCCCATCAAGCACTGTCAAAGTCCTCACCATGCCAGGGCTTTGATCAGCATTTCGAGCATAACAGCCACCCCTAATCCATGAAACCTGAACTGAAGAGGGGGCACTGATGGTGTTCAGCAAGGCACAAACTTTGATTAGCTCTCTTTTTCTGGCATTATTTCTCTGACTTACCGTGAAAGAAATTCTGATTTTGCAGACCTATTGCAATTCATTACACAAATCAGTCTGCAATTAGATATGAATCTAGGCAACATACCTTTTCTTTTTACCTGTGGTATTCACGCAAGTATTCGTAGAATTGTAGTGTGTCCTCAGTGAGGTGTGATTCCTGGTTGATTGAACCTTCGATCTCTGTATCCTCCGTCTGTCTTGCAGAGGATGTTGTGGGCCAGGGTTCCCGTGGGCTTGTGCAGCCAGGGGTGGCCCGGGTGGTTTTGACAAAGCTGTCACGGGGTTTTGACACACACAGTGTTGTTTGGTTTAGGTGAATAAACCGCCTGAGAAGGCATAAAACAATTGTGGACCACAGGCAAGACGAGTAAAGCCAAAAATACCCTCCCAGATCTGGTTTTGGTATATGCAGGGTCAGTTTGGGATTTGGCACCACGTTTTCAGGATCAGGATGCTGGAAGCTGAGTGTAGGTACTTGGCAGTAGTGAGGAGTCAGTCAGATCTAGCAGATTTTGTTAGATCAGGCTGCTGATGGATCTTGTCTGGACTCAGTTTAGCTCACAAAATGATGAGGGGTGGCTACAGCTCAGCTGCAGCTTCAGAAAAGTCAATCTTGGGTATAAGAAATGGGGCAAAAAGCAAAACCCGAAGAATTAAGAATTTTTCACGTTTTTTAGATGTAAACTTTGACTGGAAAAGAGTAGGAATAAATAATTCAGAATGACAGTTTTGAGAAATACTATAAAACCATATAAGCCTTCTTACTAAAACAGAAGGGTTGAGAATTTTCCTTCTAAAAAAAATTACCCCATTTAGAGAAATTGAAGGTTTAAAGGTAGAAATGCATTACATGTGTTGAATTATATGTAATTTGCTGTCTCGCCTCTATTTCTTTTAATCATGTGATGGGACAACATAGCTGGATTGCACACTGTGATACTTCTTGAAGATATTTTTTCACTTTAGTTGTGCATAATGGATTCAGGAGCGGGATTTAAAAAATATATATTCCAGTTCTGGGGTGTTTTTATGCTGTGTTCAAGTACTTGGCAATTTGTGTTTGATTTCCTTTCTTTTTTTCTTTTTAAAATCTTTTGTAGACCTAGTTAAATCTTTCTCCAGCTGGGGTGGGTTAGTTGGTTTGTTTGGGGTTTTTTTGGGTGGGTTGTGATTTTTGTTTATTTGGGAGAACTTCTCTTTTTCCCATTAACTCCTTATTTTCCTATCTGTGCACTTTATTAAAACATAAATAGGTACATGTAAGTGTGTGTTTTGTCAGCTTTCTCAACCAAATTCTCAGGCAGCCTGTAATGCTTATTAAAGAGTACAAAATCTCAAATATACGACACGTCCTTACATGTATTTCAGGTGACATTTGCTTCAGAATACAGACATAAACACCTCATGACCTCAGTATATAGGAGTACTTTTACTGAGGGGGAAAAAAAAACTGTAGAACTTTAAAATTAGCTCTCTCTTTTGGGCAGGGAAGGAAATTCATTACTAAAATACATTAGATAACTATTTTTCCTTCCCTCTGAGAGATATGAGAAACCTAAAGCAAATGGCAATTTAGAAACCCCAGCTGGGTTAATCTTGGCTTGGGAAGTAAACTTGCTTGTTTTAAGTTTCAGAGAAACATAAGGAGAGTGGAAGTACTGCTCATTCTTATTTATATGTATTTTTTTATTCTTTGTCTGAAAATTTTACTGTAGTTTTGGCTTAGATTTTAATTCATGTTAGCCTAAGCATAATATATATATTATTCAAGACAGATGATGCTTTAAATAAAAAAATTGTCAGCACCATTGTGTATATAAAAGTCAGTTTCATTTAGATGATAATACTGTTTTAATATGACAAACCATCAGCAGTTTTGAGTTATTTGAAATTCAATGGCAAACACTTTAAGATAATTAAGTTTGTATGTTTGCTGTGTTTGACCAAGTCCTATTTTCATGCTTCCATCTGCTCAAAAGGGGATGGTGTGGCTGGTCCCAGAGGGCCTTATTTCAGATCTGGGTTTGCTGGATGGTGTCAGCAGCAAGGACAGTTCTGCTGTCAGCAGTTACAGTGCTGTGAGTGTTGCTCTGAGATTTGATTTTGTGCAACCAAAAGTGAACAGTGAGAGAGTATCATATGCTTAAAAGAGAAGAGTTTTAAAAAAAGGCAATACGCTTGCAAAATTTGGCAAATGTTGGGTGGTACTTGTGGAGCAGGATGATGATATGCTGTCTTAAACAGCACATTTCAAAAGCAAATGTGTGACACTGGATGTTAGGGTCACTTGGTAGCAGAAACCCAAGACAGAATTTAAAAACTCACTCAACTGGACTTTAATTTGATGGACTTCTAACTCAGTGTTTTGGAAGGGATGAAGATCTTCCCTGGCAACTACTACTCCACATTGATGGAGGATTTTTTTAAAGGAAAAGGTATTCTTTCCACTGAAACTTCCAGGTTTACTGTGAAGATGTTCTTTGAAAGTGAAAGCTACTTTAAGAGTCTTCTTTTCTTATATCATCAAAGGCACTGTTATGGTTTGGAGTGTTCAGAGCTGCTCACAGGGCTGGTGAGAGAAATCAGCACTCTGGGACCTCCTGTCCCCGTCACTGAGCAGTTCAATACACGATGGTTACAGGAACCTTTGAGCACATGAGGAAAGACTGATTTACATTGCACTGGATGTCTCAGTCATGCAGCTGGAAAATATGGGCCCCTTACCCAACATCCAGTTCTCCCTTCTCACTTAATTGAGCTATTAACATTTTAGAAATCATTAATGCCTAACAAGTCTTGTTCTTTTTGCTCTAAATAGTATTGTGTGTACTTGAATGAAAGGGATGTTTCTTTCAGGAAAACTTTCTGAAAACGTATCTTCTCATGGATTTGAGTCTGAGAGTTATTTTCTCATGCAGAAAAGAGAATTCTATCCAAATTAGTGCTCTCTGGTTTATAGCAGAGAGAACCTTGCTTGTACTGCTGCAGAGCAGTTACCTGGGTCTATGCAGTGA
This sequence comes from Atrichornis clamosus, assembly GCA_013400975.1. Lineage (NCBI taxonomy): Eukaryota > Metazoa > Chordata > Aves > Passeriformes > Menuridae > Atrichornis > Atrichornis clamosus. The sequence goes on along the minus strand of WBMZ01006400.1, from coordinate 398,327 downwards.
TGTTTGCTCATATTTACAGCATTTAGTTCCTTATTCAATAACTTGTTGAATGTATATCTATAAATAGAATTTTTATTGCTAGAACTTGATAGGCAAAAGGTTTTTTTGACTAAACCCCTCTGGAGCCTAGTAAGAACTATGCTGGACTCTGTTAAATTTGACATTGTGGGCCCCCAATAGAATCCTGTCCTAAAATATACTTCGTTTTGAAAAAGGTAGTTATACTATCTCAGGAATTAAAAGCTTACATAACCTTGATATTAAAATCCAATCCTCATACAATATATCAAATATCAAGGAAATTTGAACAATGCTGTGAATGTCAAGTTATTTGGAAGATGTTTTTAAAACAGCACCTTTATCTCAATGGTATGGTCTTAGCTGAAGGAAACAAATGAGTTTAAGTGAAAAGATGTTTTAAATTAAATGAACTGTTCCATTCAGCTGTGTGTGTATTCTGCAAATCCCTCAGGTCCTGTCAGGGTATAGGAATATTCAACACCTTGGTCTTGTTCCCTTGCTGCTCTTTTGGCTGTTCTAAGTCATCATCTCCTGGGAAGTATTCTGAGTGCATTTTGGTTTTCAGAGTTTGAACACTATTTTTTCTTGCAACTCCTAAAAATAAAACCTACCTAATGGAACTTTTCTATTTCAACCATTCTGGTCAAGTATTTTTGCTATACATGATCGATATAGGAGCAAGGATGAAGGATTTTCCATGGGATTTTATCTTACAACATCGAATGCCTATTGTGATTTCTTAAAATCAAAAATCAAATTCCTTAAAAGAGTTGTTGGGCTCTTACGTGTAAACGTATTAGCAACTCTAATTTTAAGTGTTATTTTACTTTCTCTAGAGAGAGTAATTTGCCCAAACAAAGAGAAAGGAATACTTTTCATTAAATTAATGAAATTATGAATATGGCAAGAAACTTGAACAAGAACCTAATATTGAAATCTGACGACAACTTGAATGTAGCAATCATCATTTTATACAGAAAATCAGTTTGTGTTCTGTGAACAAAGTTTTTTCTCCTAATGCAAGTTGATTAAATGCAAGGAGTTGGGTGTTGTAGATCTCTAAGGGATACAAGTGAGAGGAAAAATCCAAAGTAAGAAAACTTGCTTGATTCTACATCTGCTTTTTATGTCATGATTCTCCAGGGTCCACTTAGGAGAAATCAAGATTTGCATTGAGGCGTGAGAAGGTAAATGTTTTGTGCTTTGTCACTCCTCAGAATAAAACTCCAGAGTGTTTCCAGTCCTTATCGAATGTGACCTATTCCTCATTAGCTATTTGTGCTTTCATAAATCAAACATGAAGCATGTAGTTGGAAGGTTGAGAACAAAAAGACTGAGAGTGGTTATGGCTGGGAAAAAAAGTGCTGCAAATACTGCCTTTAAATATCTCATATCTGGACTTGAGAGAATTTTAAATTTTGACAAATTTGCCAAGTTCAAAGAAAAAATTAAAATAATTTTTAAAAATCTGAATGCAGGACTTGAAGCCCTGAACAACAGCAAACATCCATAGTTTATTTTTTAAATACATGAAGCTATAGCTAGCATTTCAAACATGCATCATCTTTAATAAATCTTGAAAGCTACACTTTAAAAATATAATTTATTTAATAAAGATACTTATTCAGTTTAAAAGAAACTGTTTTACACATTTTTTAAATGTTTTATCCCATGGTGCATTTTGGTTCAAATCAGTCAAATTGTGGTTAGATATTGCCTTAAATCTGGCTAATGGTTTCTCTAACTTTCGTTAAGGTCATTGTCGTGTATCTTAAGAGAAGCTCAGCTTTCTTTTAGCTAAAACCAGACATAGATTTTCTTACACATCTAAGCATTTTGCAATGAAATACTACATTTTGGGATGTTACAGGTGTGTCTGTTAGGACAATGTCAGTTAGGCTGAGGAGAGCATAGTATGGGTCGCTCCTTGGAGCCTGACAGCTGGCACCAATACTGTGTGCAATTTTTGCTCCTTCCTGGTTCTTTGCATTCCTACTCACTTCTATGAGTGAAAATGAACTTGTCCTGTTGAAGTTTGGTGCTTGTGTTGCACTTCCATTCACCTATAATTACAGAGTAGTTGTTTTGTGTGTGGAAAATATGTATTTTGACTAGTGAAGTATTTTATGAAGGCCAACAGTTTGTAAATTAGACTGGGCATAGTTATTTAATAAAGGTGTTCTTAGATACCTACTTGGACAGGTTTCTGCAACAACATACTTCCTTGCAATCTAGAAAAATATTTTAAAACCATTTTATGCCTTTCAGTTGAACATATAACTGTCAATATTTTTAATTGGTATACTTATTTTTGAACAGAAAAGCTGTATTTCTGTTGGAACCCAAATTTTAAAATCTGGAATAGAATGTCGCGGTTTTGGCTACATGGGTATCTGACTTATAAATAACTATTAAAAAAGGAAAAACATAGCTTTTACACAAGAATATGTGCTGTTTCTTACTGGCCTTCTTATCTTAAAAATTGCTGTTACTGTAGCTGGTTATTCATACGAGTAATCCATTGAACTCTGTAAAGGTTTCACTATTCTGCTTTTTATGATTTTCACTGTCACAGAAACGGTCTGTAGTATTTTACTATTGCATGAAGCAAATAATACAGGTTTGCAGAATCTGCTCTATTTCCCTCTTTGGTTTCTGTCACTTCCATCTAACTTAATGACCTGTTATCATGATACACATCTGTATTTGTATATATGTGCACATAAATTTTCTTTTGTGATATTTCTGAAGATAGTTCCTGTAGCCTGGGGACTCTTGCTTTGTGCCAGCAATAAAGGAAGGGCAAGCCAACACTTGTGCCCTTCAGGAGAACTGACACAAGGACTCTGACATAAAAGATGACAGAAGCCAGACAGCTGGGAATGTAGAAAAGCATGTGGTGCATAAACTTTATAGTACACATTTTGCTCTGAATTTCCTTGCTTCCATATGATTTTGGATTAGGAGAGGAAGGTGGGGGGCATCCCTCCATTCTAGTAGTTTCTATATTATAGAAAGTATAAGTACTATTCTACTATTCTAGTAGTTTCTATATTATTAACCATTTTTTGTGTTAAATAGGTGTATGGATTTTATTAAATATTTCCTGTTCTGTTTACATTTATATTTCAAAGATTTTATGTTCTATAATGCTAATAATATGGATTTTCCAACTCCATGAAGAAGTTTATGCAATAGACCCTGATAACTTCTAGGAAATTATCAGCAATCTCACAGACAATTAGTCAAATTTTGGCAGGTTTAAAGACTCAGTTAAACTTTGAATAGATATTATGAAAATTATATCTGCGTGTGACTTCTCTGAACAATCCAAATCTGAGGTTTCAATTAACATCTATTTTCTCTCTTCCTGAAACTTCAAAATTTAAAGCAATTGTTTTGCCTAGTATTTTGGGTTTCTGGTTTGACACAGCCTCTTTACGTCAAATGATAGTCACTACTGAAGTATAAGATACAGTGAAATAGTGTCTTCTCTCAAAGCCTAGTCCAATTCTTAGCTGTCTTATTCATCAGGGACAACAATCCTGGCTCAAATAGGATGTTTTTGGGAAGTTAAATGTAGTGGAAATATTTTAATTTCCACTGCTGAACCTCTGAAAACACTTATCTCTTAAGGGAATAGTTTGAGCATAAAATAAGCAAATCTCTTCTGACAGAGATACTTCTAGTTTGGCTTTTGAATTTTACTGAGAAACTTAGAAAAAACCCACAGCAGACAACATAAAAAATCTGTAGATACAGAAGGTGTCTGGATAACCCTAGTGTTTTCTGTAAATATAAACAGTTTCTTGGAAGCAATTCAGAATATAACTGAATGTATATTAGGGTCGTATGATATGCTGGATCACTGTTCCATGTTTTGCTTCCACGGTAATACAAGTTTGTAATTACTTCATTGATTAATACTGAAATAGAGGAGGTTCTTCTATTATATGTCATTATTAATCATATTTTACAGTAGGATTTTGAATATACCTTTATTTACCACTTTGGTTTTGTGTTGGTGTGAAGATGCTTCTGTGTTGCCGTGTGTTGTGCGGATGACAGGTTGGGTGTGTTTGTGTGGCGACATTTCAGGGGTAAATCTTTTTGCACGTCTGCTGAAATGTTCCACATAACACTACACCAGCCTCCCTTGGTGTGATGTTACATTTTGATGCATATGTCAAGATCTTCTCAATGACAGACAGAGTTTGCATAAGCTATGTTTTAAGTGCATAAGATGGAATTTCAAGTGAATTTTTGCTGATACCCTCGATGGTTTTCTAGCTTGGCTGCTCATGAAAAGTGTGAAATTAAAGCTAGATACATACCCACCAGGACATGAGAAAAATAATGTATTCAAAATATAAAAGTGTTTTTCTGAATGTGTTAATCAGCTCCATACACCTTCCAATTATGCTTATAATATCTGCTAAAGATTCTTCCTATATTTATTTACTTTTAATTTCAGGGCTGATGCAATATTTGAAATACAATTATGTTTTGGTTTGCAGTGCTCTTCTTGCCAGTTTCTTGTGTTTTGAAGTCTCTTGCTGATTGCTTCTCATTTTTCATTACTGATGGCCCCTTCAGACAGGCAGGCTCCTAGCTAATTAGCAAAGCTTTGTTCATGAATGCTTGTTTCCTCCAAAAACTCTGCAGGACGGAAGCTCACGAACAGAAGTACACAATCTGCAGTTGTAGAGGCCATAGCGCTAACAGTAATGTGCTGTGATGTTTAAACTAAAATCCACCACTTCAGAAGTTATTAATTCATGTTCCATGATGGGGAAGTTTACAGTCCAAGGGATAGTGGAGTAGGATGATGCACAGCTGCAGCTTTGAGAACCAAAACCTGCCATGCAAGAATGGTGTCTGTCTAAGCCACCATTTGAAATTCCTCTGATATTTTGTGCTTAGGCCCATAAACTGGGCTATTTTTTAGTCATAGTTTGGCAAGCTTCAAGAATTCTTTGTTTTCTTTTGTCCTGCATTGTTCGTCTTTTGATTCTGTGGTGCCTAATTGCTGCTTAAACAAATTGTTCCTCACAGCAATGAAAGGCTGCGCTCTGTCTTCTGTCAAGGTTGAAGGTGACAGTGAGCAAGATGAGGGATAGATCTAAGCGTGGCAAGAGGAGAAGCTGGGTGTTCTGATATGGTAAAGCAACAAAATCTGGTGCCTCTGGGATGTAAGAAACCGTGTGACATGAGGAGCTTCTGGTCATCACTGGGTGCTTCTGATTAAAAGCACTATGGGCGCAAGGATAAGCATTTGTCTCCTGTTACCTCCTGCTACATTCATGGCATCATCTCTTTGCTATTTGAGGCATCACAGTCCTTGTTCAGCCAGGCCACCTCTGCTTCGGAGGACCTTATTCCTTTTGGATAGTTTTCAACACTGTGGTTGCTTATTGCCTATGATTCAGAATTTCTGTGTCTGCATTAAGATAGATCTTTTTCCATCTGGATAATTTTTAAAGTTTTCATATTAAGTGATCAATATGAATTACTATTGCCCATCTGCAGAGGGGAGTGTTGCCAGCACCACTGAAGGTGTGCAGTTGCCTCCTGGCAAACACTGCTTAGCAGACCTTTTCTGAAGCCGTGTTCCTTGGGTCTGCTCATGCTCTTACCCTGTAAAGGTGTATGTGAAATATAACATGAATATAGTCAAAGTCATTCTGCACATCAGTAATCCTTAATGACTGCATGAAGAATTGTGTGTGTGTAAATTCAAGCTTCCCTGGAGTTACCCAGATGAGGGCTCTGGGAGGGGTTGTAGCAGATTACTTGCTATACAGTAGATGAAGAATAAGAGTTCCTGCTGCTTCAGAGCAAGACAACCAGAATATTGATTCAGAGCTGGCTTCTGAAAAGATGTATGTTAATCCTTTTGAAGTGAATGTTTATTCAAGGAAGTTTCTGCAGAGATTGCCCATAAATTTGATGTTGCTTTAAGCGATGGGTAGAATACATATTTCCTTGAAAGGAAATGTAGCATATTGGCTCCATTAAAAATGAGTGTACATTTTGTTAGCTTGTCATGTCATAGCTTAAACTTAAACTCATGACTAGGCAATTCAGTGTTCATTGCAGTTGAAAATAGTTCCTAACGTAGATTAAAATTCGGGCGTGTGATGGTTTTGATTAAAATCAACATATGGAATGACAGTTACTAAAATGCAGATGAAAACTAGGACATAGAATTAATAAGAGACACTGATAATAGAATGGCCCTCACTTAATATTTTATGTAGATTCATAAAACATCTTTCAAATTTTGAATCAACAGCTGGTAAAAAGTGCAATAGTAATGAGCTCATTTGTATGTAAATGACTGTCATTCTATTCTAGGCTACCCATGCTTTATGTATCCTGCTAGATATCACTACGTATGGTTATGAAAATAGGCCTTTTTGGGAAACCCTTCAAAAAATCAATTTAAATGCAAAGCCTTTGCCTGACTTTTAAGTTTTCAAAAGTAATTCATAAGGTTCTATCAGTCTGAAAGTTCTGTATACTTGTATTTAAAATAGTAATCCAGTACACTATTGGGAGCTGAATATCATACAAATTAGGAGCTCTAGAATAATTCTAACACCAGAAGGTAATTTCTTTGCATGTGCCAACTCTCTTGGAAGAACTGGTCAAAGTAGGTGGTAGTGCCTGTGTACCCAGAGACATGAAGTAAACGTGCAAAAGAATCCACCTTATGTGCACACCTTTATATGGATTAGACTCAATATTCACTAAAGCTCCATCTTTTCTGTAAATGTCTGGATTTAAAAGTAGAAGGAGCAAATTTATAACGAGAATTTTTTATATGGACACCTTGCCTTAGTGAGTTTTCAGTAGTATGTACAGCTCAAGTTTTATGGGTTAAAAATTGTTTTAGGGAAGTGAAAGAACTGAGAGTTTATTTGGTAGTATACTACTATATGCAGAATAATAGAATTTCAATATTAGTCCTTTTCCTGGAAAAGTAAATTTTCCAATGTTTGGAGCAATCTTGGTCTTCATAACGCTTCAATTCAGTGAAGCTCTAAAGGAAAGAATCGACTTTCACTCATATTTACTAAAATGTTTCACTCTTTCTGGTTTTTAATAATATGTTTTTAAGGGTAAGTGGCTTACACATACTTAGAGTGAAAGTCTTAAATGCAGAGTGGCGATTAGAAGTGTGTGTTAATATGAAAACCAGAAAGAAATGTTTTGATTGATAGCTCAGAAGGAAATGCCAAGGATAAATATAAATACAGTTGATTGCAATTGATGTGGGCAAGTGGCAATCAGCTGCTAATCTAAACAAACAAGACTCCAGCAGATATTTCAACTCTTCACCTTTCCACTTGTCTTTGAGTTGCCTTTCCCAATACCATTTACAAACGAATTTTCTACTTGTAATATTGCTACTACATTTCTTATGCTGTGAGAGAGTTAATGAAAAATACCTTTTTAAAAAATAAAGAAGTATATGGATGAAGTGAATGATCATGATTTAGGGGGAAGTATCCTCTTTGCCAACTATAAAGAAAACAAGGAATACTGCATTTTTTTTTTCCAGAAAGCTAAATACACTGCTTTATTTATTATACTGTATACATATAATATGATAAAGCAGTATCTGCATGCACGAATTCTGTGTGAATTGTAACTTTCTGTAGAGTAGCAGGAAATATGAAGAGGAGTGCTCTTTGTTTCTGTTCCATTATTTACCTCGACAAGGAAAGGTTTTGCTGAGATAGCATTTTGCATTCTTGTGATGTGAATTATCTGGGTGAAGCCAGGTCTCTGACAGTAGTTTACCATGGGCAGGGTTCATCCAAACAGTTGTAACCTTCAGGCTGGTGAAGGTGACACTGCCTGCAGTGGATTGAGGAATTCAAGGGTCATGTAATGAATTCTGATGAAGCCTGAATACTGTAAATGGGATGGTGGGACTGACGATGTTTTATTAGATTGTGCATTAACATAGAGCAGTTTTGAGCTGTTTGTTAATGTCTCAGCCTCCTTGTTAAGTGATGAAGTATTGAAGGTACTTTAAAATACAGTTGCCTTTTTCCAGTCCTCCCTTTCAGTTTCCTGGAGGATTGCCTAGACTACTCCATATAAATAAAAAAACATTTTTGTTTATACTCCATATATACAAAAAATATATAATACTTGTTATGTGACATCTTTTTAAGAATTCTTTTTGTCAAAGTGAAAATTACAGAAATGAGGTCAGATTGCTCTCTTTTACCGCTAGTTTTAATCTGTGTTTATTGTTTAAATTGTAAAACAATAAAAAAAGAAAGGCTTTCCTCTGCGTAAGACCACTTGTGTGGAAAGCAAGTATAAAAGTTAAAGACAAATAATCTGAAGCAAATTTTAGCAAATATTAAAAAAGGTGGAAGTGGAAATTTAGTTGTTTGCACATTGAGTTCAAGAATTACATTAATTCAGAGGAGAAATAATACTATGTGAGCTGAATTTCCAATTAGAATGAATTATCTTACTATGGGTTTAAAGTAGTTAAACTAAGAACTTCTTGCACTTAAGTTATTAGCTCTGAAGTAATATAAGATATGAATACTCTCAAAAATCAGAAGCAGCTCATGAATTGGTTGCTCGTGAATTTGTTATTTATGGATTGAAGCAAAAATTGAAAAAATAATTATGCATAATTATTGTGGAGTGTGATTGGAGCATTTTGTTGTTTTCTGTCTTGTTTGTTGTATATCCTGAAAGATCATACAAGTGGAATTTCAACTGAAATGGAGGTGCTATGAACTAACACAACTATGAGAAGTTTGAAATCTGCTCACAGAAAGTCACACCTTACCCTCTTCAAAGTCTAGCCAGGTTTAGCAAAGAGAAACACCTGATGGAATTTCGGACTATTGTAAAGAATTATCAACAGACTATTAAAGCCTGCAGTACTATATTGGGAATTCTCTCAAGGCTCCTTTGTCAAGGCTAGTTTATTGTCCACATAGTTTGTTAAAAGGCTTTTAGAGTCATCATGGTCGATTGGGTTCGTGTGGCTGTTGTAAAAGTGCAGTAAGCCAACATTAAAGTTCTTATGAAATTTTAATGCCAAAAAATTAAAAGCACAAGTGCTGTAATCAGTTCATAAAACAAAATATTTGAGTCTCTGACCCCACGCTGCCAAGTGGGGTTCAACGAATGCCACGGTGTTTTATTTTCTTTCTCTCCAGAATATGTGTAATTGTAACTTTTCCTCTGTATGCATAGTCCAGTGCTCTGTGTTAACCAGGTATTTTTGCATTACAGATATAATATCCCATCTTAATGTTATCTAATGATGAGCATGTGTTTTGTGTGAAAAACACTGTGGCAGTAGCCATCTGCATGGCTGTAACTCTACAGCTTACTGTTTACTGCACTTTCCTGAAAGTTTTGGGGTTGTTCTCCAGGCATTTTCCAGGCATTTTTATATTTTTTCAGTTTTATGGTCAGAAGTGAATGTAGGGCCCCATGTCTATTCTCAAGAAAGTTCGTTAGAGAGTTTTCTGTAAAAGTAACATATTAAGTGTGGGCCTGGCGTCAGACTGTTTCTCATAGCCTGGACCTTTAGCAGACCAAGTTATGTGACTTTATGCTTTATTTTGAGGTTTTTTTCCTTTAGCTTTTCATATTCACTTGTTCTGTACCCTCTATCACCAGAGTTGTAATCTCTATTTTTCAGCATAGTACATATTCTTTTATTTTTTCCTTAATCCATCTCAATCTCTGCCAATTCTCCATCAAATCAGAGACCATTTTTAACTTAATTCTTTAAGTTGATCATTTGTTTTCACCAGCATCTTTCACAGCTTGGCACCAAGTTTTACTAGCTCAAAACCTTTTAAAGTAGCAATATAAATCAAAACTGAAGGTGGTGGTTTATGTGGCCACCACTTAAAATACATCTTTGCACAATGCTGAAATTATGTTAAAGGCTTAAAGATGATCCATGTGTTTACTCAATGTACAGATAGATGACAAAGAAAATGTCAAGACCCCCTCAGAAGACCTTATAACAGAAAAGAGTTTTTGCCTTTTTTTAAAATATAGAGGAGAAACAGTTTTAAAAGGTAAACAGTTCATAAACAGCATTACTTGCTTGCAGAATGCAATCAATTAGCTAAAATGCAAAGTTAATTTAGAAATATAATTATGTATCTTCAAAGTAGAATCAGGCGTATGGACAGAGGTGAAAAAAAGCTGGCATGGAAATTCTGTTTCCAAGCAATAATTTTCCTGTACTGGGAGGAATTATTAGGAAACTTTTAAATATTAAATAATTTGGAAAAAAAAAGGACTATTATGATTTATATGATCCTGAAGTAACAGTGGCATGTAACCTTGTTAGCTTCAGAGAGGAAATTATTGTATTCCTGAAAGTCATCTACAGTGGAGGCTTTTCATGGTGTAACTAAGAAATAATGACTAGATCAATTTTAGCAGGAATGAAGTTTGCAGATTATATATAATGACAGGGAATGTAAACAAAAACCTCTCAACACCAACCACCTACCTCTTGAATAATATATTTTTGGAGGAAAAAAAACCAACAACCACAAAGGCAGAATGTCTCTGGTTTTGTACATTTTCTTACCACTTGTTGCAAGAAAAATCTAATGCTTGTTATTAGTATTACTCAGATTGACTGTATAAGTGGAAAAAAAAAAGGTTGTTTTCATTGAAAACAATGACTTAATCCCCTTCAGTCATAGCAGGAGTGGACGTTGCACTTAAGGGGAACATGTTGTGGTTTCTAATTCACAGTAAACTGTTGCAACAGCTGCTGTCTCTGGGACGGACCTCATTAGGATTTGCACGTATTTGGTGATTTTTTAAATTTTACTTTATTTTTAAATAAATGTAGTGTTTGCTAAAATCCTTTAGAGTAGTTCTTTGCAAACTGTGGCCTAGTGATTTTTATAAAGGTCTTTCTCTCTCCATCTGAAAGCGTCTTTCTTAATTGTGTTTTAGGATTTGCTTCATGCTATGAAAAAGATGAAGCTTCCTGTCAGCAGTGCAATGGTGCAATTTTGTTAAGGTCTACATGGACACCTTTGTGTTGCATTGCAGGCTTTCCCTTCTCCATCAGAGAGAACAAATGTTTTCCACTGGCAGTTTACTTTAGCATGCTTCATAGCATTTTGTGCAAAACGTTGATTCAGATAATGATAAAGTAGATAGAAACCAATGTTCTGCTATCACATTTTATTTGTCTGTCATCTGTTTGATCTAGTCTGCATCTTTAAATAAACTGTAATTTGGAAAAACTTTTTTTCTCAACAACATAGGCTACATTTAAAGTTCTAATATGATGCAATTTTAAAAAAGACGGTTAAAGGAAGGATCCAATGCATTAGTCTTCTGTCTAATTTGAACCAGTGGTGCCCTGAGCTTCTCTTGTAAAACGTGTAAAACAGAGTATGAGAAGTTTACCAGAAGAAAGGGGAAGCGTTTGCCTCTGAATGGTAATCTAGAAAGCTGAAATAGTAGGAAAGATTTTCTACTGAGAGGCTAATGCATTCTGCCTTCTCCATGGAAATTTCTTTTCTTGGATAAGTTTCACAAAAGTCTTCAAGGACAACAGATTGACAAGGGTATATTTTTATTTTTACAGAGATCAAATTACTTTTGAATTATAGTGGGAATATTCTAGATATTTCTTTCCTCCACAGGTTGATGCACTAGATAAGCTTTTTGTTAGATTTGCACGAACAAGTGGTGCTCTGTACATGTCTTTGTGTTTCCCAGTTGGGGAAGTTTGCTGTGAGAGTAAACACAGTATGTGCATTTAATGGGAGTGACTCAATGCCAAAACTTTCTCAAACAAGGACCTATTACATTAGTGTTTAACTTCAATATATTTACACCCTAAAAATAGCCAAAAGTGCAAGGACAGCATAGTCTTGATGGAAGCAATACAATGCCACAAAGAAACCTTATATGAAAAATCTCGCAATTTAAAATGTGAAAGAGTTGAGTAATGCCAAGGCAACACCTGTGCAAATGGTTCTGATTTTTTATTCATCTCTTGCTGAGTGTTTTCTCTGTGCCCTTTTGCTCACTCTGGTTGTTTCAGCCTGTGCAGAGGCACTGCCATAGGAGGGCACGTCCTCTATGTGGAAACCCTGGCTGCAGTCACTCATTATGATGTGACAAAAGTACTGAAAAACTGTCAGTCATCTTCTAAATAAAGACCAACCAATCATCCCTGTGCTCTTCATAAAGTTTAAGCTTAACAAGATGGCTACTAATACTTAATTTTCAGTTATCCATCACTTTAAAATAACTTCTGAAAGGTTTAATAAAATAGCTGAGAAACGAATAAGAAATAACTGTTCAGTAATGTAGCTTCCTTGGATGTTTTGAGAGGCAAATATTTGTATTTGCAAGAAATAATAATCTAACTATGATTCTCAACAGGGTGTCATAAGATTTTCAGCCAGAACAGTTTGGGAGTATGTCGTTTCAGGCTATTTATTCAAGAAGTGAGAATAGATGAAATTCTCCAATGGGATTGAAAAAGTTCCATAATGATACCATAAGACATTAACTTAGCAGTTGGAAATAACACTTATGAACCACTGGAAGTTAAGTTCTCATGGGTTTAATATTTTCTATAGCCTCATAAATTTGATAGATACATAATGTCTTTATTAAGTCAGAAATTCTATTTGTTTTCGGAGGATATCAAAAATTCTGCCCTGAAATAAATAAACTCCTCATGGTAAACAAATTTGTACACAAGAGATACTATACATAGAGAATCCTCCACTTGTAAATGATCAAGTATTAAGTCTCTCCTTGAAATTCAGTATAAAAAGAAACACAACTTCAGAAGATGTACAAATGTCTATGTCAAAATTAAATGTATGTGTTACTTTTCTAGGTCTTGGGGATTTGAGATCTTCCTACAGGTGTTTTCTGTGTTGCAAAGCTCTAATGAGTGTAAAGGAGTTTGGCTCTGGTCCTGCAGAGAGTCCAGCACCCTCTGTCCTTTGTGCTTGTGGTGAATTCTAAATGGACATTTGGGGGAGTCTGTGTGGGAATCTGCAAGCTGAGAAAATCTACTGTCCTGGTTGATTCAAACAATGATATTTCTTCCATTTTCAAGCTCTAGTTTACAGGAAGATCTTCCTTAATTCCCATTCTCTGGGTTTGCTTTGGTGGAACTATGTTACAAGGATCAAAGATTAGGCGTAATAGTATAATAATTGCTTTGGCAGATTACATAAATTTTCCATTTCTCTGTGTTTAGTTTAAGATGTAGCCAAGTTTTTCCCAAGGAGGTTCTGGAGAAACAGTTTATAGAACTACATATTGGAAAGTTCACCTGGTGAAGGGAAAACATCTGTAGAGATGATAGCTGGCAAGAAAGAAGAAATTGAGTAGGGATCGAGAGGTTATGTAGGACTGACACTTGGGAGTAAAGACAAAGGATGGGAGAGTGAAGGAGGTAGAGGAATATTGTGTTGCTTATAGTGGATGACAAACAAGCAAACAGAAAAGAGCAATTGTGAATGTAGCTATATTTAATTGAAAGTTTTGTAATGAAACCTACAGACATTGCGAGCTGGCAGATGGGACCAGCCCTGGTCCAATTGGATTTCACTCAGGGAAATGTTCTTGATTTGCAAGGCTGGAAACTGATGTTTAGTCTGTAATCAAGAAAATCTTACAATATCCTTTGGTCTTTATTTTGAGAACTTTAGTGGTCTCAGTTTCTGGCAATAACATGGAATAGCTTTTGCAGTCTTTACTGTGCTGTGCTAAAGTCTCCCTGTGCTCCTACAGATCCTTGAGACAGGGAGCACCTGAGTGCTCTCCCAGACACTACATGGTAGCTAACGTGTGTTTCTGTCTAATGATGATCTTTATTTGCCTACAGACCATCTGCATTTTTACCTGGATTTACACAGTTTAGAAGTCTTTTAGTTGATAAATTTTATGCACACCAGAATACAAATGAAAATGTAGTGTTGTACCATTAAATTAGTTTGTTCCTAAAGTGAAACTGGGCTGTATGATGCAAATTGATAAAAGTGATTCATTATTAAGGTATTTAGGCACTATTAACTGCAATTGGTGGCAGGGTAGATAACAAAATGTTATTTATGGCACAAAATGCCTGTGTTGAATGTGTAAATTCCATTGTATTTAAACAGTGTTTGTAAACCTCTTACACGATACAGACATCTATATCTTCTGAAGTACTAGTACTTGCTGTGCTAGAAGTATGAAATCATGAGTACCAGCAGTGCCATGAAAATATTTTTAATCACTAATTGCTACAGACATTTTTAATGCCTAGTGAGATTCACAGCCATGGGCTGGAATTTGAACCTCTGTGTTCTCAGCAGCTGTGGCAATGTAGACCCTGTGCATACCAACCATCCCATCAGGTAAATCACCCTGGTAAATCTCCTCTAACGAGTCACTGGATAATAACTGCGTGATGAACATCAGCATCAGCTTTTCAGTTTGAGTAAATCATCCAGGTACTCATGGCCACAGACTACGTTGCAAAGTGTGATTGCTGAGTGGAAAAGCTTCGGAATAAATGGGCATGGAAACCAGTTGTAATGTAAAGGCTGTTAAGGGAATTAGTTCCTTTTATGTAGCTGTAGAAAATTCTTCATGAGAGTAATCCGTATTTTACTCTTGCAATTGTAAAGGCTCACATAGATCTGCCACCATGTAATAGTTAAAAACTAAGCACTGACACCATGCCCTGATTCAAATATCTAATGGACTATCTATGATCTAATCACTGTGCTTACACAGCAACTGATTTCTTGCATTTTCAAAAGACTACATGAAAGAATTTATATCCAGCTGTTTTGTCTGGGGCAAATGTATTTTTTTTTTTTAGCTGGATAGGAAATAACAGGAAGGGATTTAGCTAATTCTCCAGAATTTGTATGGATTAAGGAATCAAGTCTGTTAGTATTGTGTATATACTTGATTATTACAGAAGTATTTAGAAATAAAGGGAACAAATAGAAAATGAGGGAAATGGCTGTTAAAACATTTTGATATTTCTTTTAATAATCTATATTTACTATTTTATAGGAAAATCAAAAGAGTTTTTAAAATTGAAATTACGTGAGATGGAAGTAATGCTGTTAGGGTATTTTCATGAGGAATATTGTCTTTTATTTCTCTCAAGTTAAGTTCTATTTTTAAAAGAAGGGAATTAAAATATGTGTAGAGATGAGATAATGGTGGATTCCATTCCTGGAGCGAGTAAGCAGCTTATGGGAGAGTAGCTGAGACCTTCATCTTCCTTTAGCTGCAATAGCAAGTCTGTCTGATTTATTTCTATATGTTGCAGAACTGCATCATTATAATCACTTTTCCAATATTCTGCTGCTGAAACTATCTAGCTTATGCACAGATGTATTTTGGAGGGAGGAAAGGAAACAGGAGGCAATGTCTTTACTTGGGTTCACTGGGAGTGACCTTTCTTCTGTTATGAGTGCTGCAAATGATCCATTACCCTAATTTTGTAACTACAGGAAGTTGACATGGGTTCCTCGGCGGTTTCACAGAGTCACCTCTAATACTGCTGGTTTTCATGGAGCTATTTATGTAGCACACTAGAGGACATGAGCACAGTTGTAAGGGTGACACTCAGATGCAGCATCTTGCATGGATGACTCATACAATGAGAAATGACAGCTGACCACAGGGATGAAAGGAGAAGGCCTAAACAGAGCAAGAGGAAAAATGAATAGAAATGGGTACATCTCCACATCACTGAGCAATCATTGAAGAAAGAGGCAAGCTGCTGTGTTTTCCCTTCAGTCATTTAATGATCTGACTATATATATATGTTTATTTATTATTTTTACACCCTCACTCAACTCTTATTTTTAAGACTCTCTGACAGATGCTGACTTGCCTACATTAAAGACCCATGCTCAACACGTTAAGATTATCAATTTGTTTGCTGTTTCTATGTCACCATGTAAATACAGAAGGCATCTGCACCACTGTGTTGGCAGTTGAAGGGGATTTTATGTCTGCCCTTTACTCCCTGTTTTGCTGGTAGCATTTGTACTCTCATTTGCCTTCTTCCTCCCTAGTGGATTTCATGGTTGGGAGTAGCACCTGTGGCCACTCTGTGCTCTGACAGCTGCAAGACTCAGATGCCAAGCTCTTGAATGTATTTTTCCTATTGCTGTCATCTGGGTTAAAAGAGAGCTTCCAGGCAGACATCTCAGCTGTGTTCATTGCTTGTAGCTGGACCACAAGGTGACATTAACATTTTGCAATTTCATTTATAGTACACTCATAGGTGCAAAGAATTAGCATTCTAGTATGTGCTCTTCTAGAGAGTATATTCTGGTGTACTGTTTAATGTGTTTAAAACTCTTTTTAGATCATCATGTGCTCTGGACAGAGTTGATAGCTTCTTTTGTGCTCTGCATGTTGTCAAGAGCTCTCTGGGTCTGTAGGAAATTAGGGATGCTCATCAGCATATCTTACCTGGCTGTTGCTGGAAGTGTTTGAGATCTAATTCAGTCTTTGGAAACTGGGAGTACCTGGAACTAGCCATGGCTGGCTCAGCTAACACATCACCAGAAAGGAGACTGTTGATCAATGCTCCAAGCATTGCTGCAGGTTTATGTTTGTTAGGATGTACATGTGTCCTCTGATATAGCAGGCTCTGAGTAAAACCAGGCGAGATGCCTTTGGGTGAGGATTAGTGTCAGCAAAGGAAACTAAAGTCAACTGTGCATTTGCTGTGGGTCCTGTAAGAGCAAGCTGATTCCTAAATGACACGGGATAAGAAGTTGTAACCAATAAATTCTTGACTTTGTGACCTTATTGCTGTCTGATGTGTGCCTTGGTACATGGCAATATATTGTACAGCCTTGTCACTGTTCTGGTCAGGAAAAAGCTCTTGAAAGCAGCAAGGATTCCTATGGCCTAGATGGGGTGTTTGAGTGATATTCAAAGAGACCAAAAAGCTCTGTCTCTCCAAAGCTGGTTTTAAACTTAGCTGACAGAATTAGAATTAGAAATTACAATTCAAGTTTGATCAGATAAAGTTAGAAATATCACTAATTTCTTCCCTGCCCCGAGTCCAGTGAGCAATATATTGTAACTTTATTTCTATTCAACGGAGTGTAAGTTAGAGAAATGGTAAATGCAGCTTTTCTGCATGAGATATAAAGACATTTGTAGGAAATCATATTTCCACCAGTGGGCTTATGCTTTGCATACATTCAGCTCTTTAATGCTGAAGTTTGCATACAGAGTTCCCAGTTTCAATATTCACATGATTTCTTTCTGAAGACGATTTATACAAACTCTCTGGTACAGAGCTCTAGGCTTCAGAAAACTTTTTGTGGAAAATGGATACACAAATTAATTTGACTCATGCAATTTAGTGAGGCAACATCATGGAAAATATAGTCTCTTCTGTTGTAAGCAAAATGTTTTGGAGGGGAGAGATGACCTTCGAAGATAAGGCTGAAATCAAGCAAAAATGCATTCTCTTCCTATTTCACATTGAGGCTGATTTTTATCAGAACACGTGGATGCATTTAGAAATGGAGTTTAAGAACAGGGATGGACCTTCAAATGTACCTGTGTGACTCTAAACATTAGCTGGCCAATTATTTTCCCCCTGCTTGTCATATACTAGTCTTTGAGCTGGAAGCTCAGAGTGATCAAGGTACTTAAATGCCTTGTGTGCAGTCTGGAAGAAGCATTTCTGTGTGCATAAATGTGAAAACTGTTTTACCAAGAGGATGCTTTAATATAAATCTTTTTTTTTTTTTTTAAGAATTCATTTTTATGCACCTAAGAAAACATATTTCAGTCTGCTTTATTTCCACAGCGAATGAAATCAAAAGATTATTTTTATCCGTTGCTTATATATGGTCAAGTTCCCACTGAACCACAAAGCTGCTTAAGGACCTGCACACAGTCAGTTGTACACAAGGCAAAAGTCTTGTTGGCTGTTTTGCTGTAAACAGAGCAAAGATCTGTTTAACTCAAACAATCCTCTCCCCCTCCCTGCAAACCATAGGCCATATGAGCTTATGGGTTTACAGGCAAATCCACCCTGCAGCTGAGGATGCAGGGCTGAGCAGAGTGTGCTCGCAGTTGGTCCTGGGAATCGTGCTGGCTTTAACATGTCCTGCACTTCTCTGGGTGTGTGTGTTTGCTGCACGTGTGACTTTGTCATCATCCAGCCCCTGCAAGGCATATTTTCTCTATCCTGCTTCATGACTGCTGCTATTTTGTCTTGTTACATGTTCAGAACTCTTGAGGTAACGGGGGGGAAAAAAAAAAAAGAAAATCAAGACTGTATTTCCCCAGAATGGGATGTAATTCCTGCTGCTTGTAATGGATTTAATAGTGGTTAATTTACCTGGCAGTGCTGTACTCTTTGCCGTGCACTGGGCAGTATCAAACCCAGAAACCCAAAGTGCCTTGCTGGGTCTTACTACTAAAAAAAAAAAAATTAAAAAATTAATACATAATAATAAGTATTACATATTATTATAAGCATAAGAATGCCAGCTGATGCCTGATTATGTTTAATTATGTGTGATTTATTTTTCTACAGTGGTATGGCACTAGTTAATTCTTATGATCAGGTAGGTGTCAGCCTGTACAAAATGTTTGGTAACTCAGTTTCTGATGTTGGTGGTACAAAGGACTTGAACACACCTCATGTAATTTCAGCAGAGTGGCAAAGATGGAAGATGAAGAGCTACTGATTCATCTTGTTGCTCAAGATGTGTCTCTGCCAATTCAGATTGAGTGTTTTATATTGGAAATAGCAGTGTGGCAGCTCACACAGCTTTCCTAAGAATTTAGCTATGAGAATTCTGTAACTGGCCAGGGGGAAAAAATGTATAGTAGGAAGTTAAAAGGATAAATGGCCCTTAAGTGCTTGTTACTACTCATAAGTTTTGTGCCTTAGTTTCACATGGGATTTTAGAAAGTGATCTGCTTTGAAAGAGGCAGATTTTTTCTGCTGTGCACCATATGAAAGTCTTACTGTTCTAGCTGCTTTCCAGGCTTTGATTTGTTTTGGATTCTCATGACTGCTTAGTTTTTGTGGGTTAGAGAGGATGCATCCATGGCAAATAATGTGCTGGCCTCTGTAATATTGGCATTAACTTAAATTTTATTTGTGAGCTTACATTGGTACTGAAAGACTGAGGCTTTTAAAAGATCTGTTACCAGAGGCTTTCCTGGCCCCTGCTCTGCAGCCTGGGCACACTCAGATCCTAATCCCTTGTGAATGGCCTTTGAGGGTCCTGAGCCAGTGCCAAAAAAATCAGATGGCCATAAGAAGAGTTCTTAGAAATTTTTTAGCGACGGGCACGTTATGTTAAAATATTAATGTTAAAATACTTACTCATAAAGCAGTAACCAGAAGCCTTTAGAGTCCCCCAAGTTTTTAGTTTTCCAGAAATTTTCAAGGGTTAGACTGCTTTGTTTTACCTGCTGTCTTCACATATATGAAATTATTAAGAAGAGAGAATTCTTCGAGAAGTGTTAAAGGGGTGACCATGAAGACTTTCAAATAAGCAGTACTTTCTTACACGCAAAACTCTCTAAGTTCCATCCTGCAGTTTTCATGATTTTCCTTTTAAAAGATGTGCTCAGTACAACACCGACATCTGCACAGCTGACTGCAGAGATATCTTATGCCTCACTGCTGTTATTTTAGTCCCTAAAATAATAAAAGATTTTCAATCAATTTTGTCTTTGAAAGGAAGCACAGGAACAGGTTTCTTTAAATTCATTTTCTATTGGTATGAAATTTTTGTGATTCTTCTTTTTCCTCTTGCCCCCAAATCCATCTCATATTTCACAGACGAGGAAACAGAGTGATGGTGTGTCACATCCAGTTATATCAGTCACTTTGGCAGTCATTACTGACACAGCTTAATGCAGTCTGACTGATGTAATCAGACATGATGTCTCTCACAGTGTACTGTGTCACCCTGAGAAATATAAAGAGACACAGGTTTCAGAAAAACACAGTTAAGGGTTGTTTTAGAAAACAAATAATAACCCATGGCATTGTGTCTGGAGATGTGCACCCAAAACAAGTAGGTCCTTCTGGACAGAACAAGACCAGTGTGCTAAATGGATTTCCTTAGGGAACATCAGGGGGTTTTCAGCCCATTTGAATGAGCCTCATTTATAAAGGAGTTAATGCAACTTTCTGCAATAGTAATTTCTTTTCCTGTTCCTCATCTAAAGCCCAATGATGGCCATTTCAAAAAGGTGTTTTGAGTGCCTCCTGTTATGGGATGCTTGTGACTTCAGTGCTTCCAGTTTCAGTGAGCTGATCTGAGATATCTCATATTTGGCTCTCAGAATTTGAGATTGTCCAAGCAACTAGCCACAAAGAAGTATATTTTAGCTCTGGAAGATGCAGTCTAGCATCAATGTTGTGATATCTTTCCATGTTGGTGTATTCATTGATGGTATTTTGAATGTATTTTACTATTCTCACAGTTGAGCTGCTACAGTGAAATGTCTCAGTTGCAACCAAAGCTTGTATCCATACTTCTTCAGGTGTAGTTAGAGATGGGATAATGTCTCTGATCATCGGAGGCAGAGTCTAGACTTGAACTGCTCAACTGGACCTGAGGATTTCACAAGTTTGTTTGAATTTATTGATCCAAATCTCACCTTTATCTTTCCTGGCCTCTAGGCTCAGCATGTGAAATCTGAGGTCCACTGAAGTCTGTCCCAGGCTTCCCATTCCCTTCAGCAGGGCAAGCTCAGATGTGTGCAGCTCGCTTCAGGGGCTCACTGAACTTGAAGTTGTTTGGAGAAAGTTGTCCAGCTTGTTAAAGTGACAATTGGATAAGACATAACCACTTGAAGTGTCTCTGAAGGATGCTGAGCCTGTGAAAAAACCACCTATTATTATCTCCTAAGCAACTGAGAACTGAAAATTCCATTGAAATGGAAAAATATTGGTCAGTAACAATGAGAGAAACACTTGTCTATACTAAAACTAAAAAAAAAAAAGTGGCCGTAAGTCTTGATTTGGGATTCATCCATAGGATTAAAATCAAAGTAATAAACGTTAATGTGATTCTGGACTCATAAATTCTACTGGAGACATCATCAAGCTGTAATTATAATGGACATGTAAATTAATGGATTGGACATAAATGTAGCTATCAAAACTGTTTTAAAAATACAGACCTTAATCTGTACTTCTGCCTCCATCTCCAGAATTATCTTTTTATGTCTGTTCTTAACTCAGCACTTTTAACTTGATTGGGTCTTTTTCCCTAAAAGTGAAAATGAACTACAATAATTTGTTCTCTAAAATAGGGAAAAAAAAAAAAAAGAGAAAATATGCAGGAAAACAAATGTATCTCTGTCTGCCTCCCTCACCAGCATTTTAATGATCACTTTACAACTTTGTTATCTCTGAACTTAGATCTGTTTCAGCTTCCTCAGCTTAATTTGCGTTCAGCACTCTTTTGCTGTTTGGTAAGTATTGATCGAGAAAGTTATAGAACAGTTTTGATACAATGTTTGTGGAAAATGTAATAATGTAAGTGTGGAGCTGCTCAGTATAGGGACCTGCTGATATCTCTGCAAAAATATAAAGTCCTTATAAAGGTGCCATTGCCTGGTGTGTCCAATATCTGCTTCTCTTTAATCTTTCTGGAGGGGGTAGCAGTTGAAATGCTTAATGTGCTACATAATTTTAGGTGAAAATTAATTAGCATGAATAGGCAAGGCACCCTATGGTGTCACTGTTTAGTCAGTTTTCTATGGAGAATCACACTTTAATAGGAAAAACAATTTTTTTTTTGGTATTTCAAGACATAATAAAAATAAACAAATTAAAATTAGTAACTGATGCGTCACCTTATCATATGTTTTCTTTCTTTCTGTGCCACCCATTCCACTGCCATTAGTAAAGGAAACCATGTGGGGGAAAAGATTAGCAAAACCAAAGTGTAAAACCTCAAACAAATGCTATTTTTCTTTTCCAGTGCAGGCCCACTCCTGCTTGGAAAAACTGCTTCTGAGCCTTTTCATCCCTGCTTTTGGATGGCAGTACTGAAGAAATTTGTCACAGTAACATAATTGGAGTCACCTGGATGGAAGTGAGAGCTGTCAGGGGTGTTTTAAATGCTCCCAGTTTGGTGCTGTGTGGCAAGGTGATGGCCATATACAGCATTTTGAGTCTCTATATTTCTGTGATAACTGACCTAAAGGAAAGAGAGAAACAAGAGAGTGCTTAAAAAAATTCATAAGAGCAGCTATTTGATAAATACAGTGACTGGAACAAACAGAGCAATGAAGCTTGTTCATATGCTAAATCTATTAAAGTATAGTTGATCAGAAAGTTTAAAAGAATAATCTTGGTGTGGCTAATCCTAAATGTGATCAGAGTTCAAATGTCTTGGTGATTTCATGTAGATTAGTATTTGACAGGAGTGTTGATTGGAAGGACTTGTAATTAAAGACAAAATGTGCAGACTCAGTTTTTACATCTGAAATTTTAGGAGATCTTTATTCTTCAGCTTTACTGTTGAGCTTAATGCAAGAATTCGTGTTCAAGAAGATAGGCCCATAGAAATTCATGCCACCAAAATAGCTGGCTATTGAATTTACCAGTGTGTTATCAACAGCATGTGGGACAAACATGCTGGAATACTGTGCTTTGGGTTATTTGGCATGTGCTGTAACAGAGCATTTGGAAGCAATAGGATCAGTGATTTGGGGAAACATTGAGGGAAAGTATCAGTGATTTTACTCACTATTGCTTCAGCTAGAATCCTTCTTCCCCTTAGTTTCGGAGAGTTGGAAAACTCATGCCAGTAGCCAGAACCAAGCCTCCCGCTCACACATTCGGCCGAAATTTTAATGCTGCCAAGAGTAGTCACTGACTTTTTGCTTTTTTCCTTTTCTGCAGGAAGTGTCAAAGTGGAGCTCTTACGTGTACATGTGGCTAGATCAGAGTTGGTGTTTTATCTTAAGCACATGTATGAAGAGTTTCTGAGGGTTTTATTTGGTTAATCCAAATGAATGAATAGAAAATGACCTTTTTATTATAATCAATTGGGGGGGGGTTGTTTGGTTTTTTTAATACAGAAATCAGTTTACATAACTGTGGGCTTCTGTGACCATTGTTCTACCTTCAGAGTCTCAGCCTTCCCTGTTCTCTGAAGTCAGTTCTGATCCATTTGTCATTTTGGAGGTTTTATGAAGTGTGGCAGAGAAGAGCTGAATCTATTGTATCACATCTGTTAAGGGTCAGAGGCAAATAAAACCACCCCACAGGAACATGCTGCTAATAGGGAGGTAATATACAATAAAATAAAAGACTTTGCTTTTCTTTCTCCCCTCTTGGAGAAACCATACCCGTTTCTAATGCTAGTATTGCTTTAAAAGTTTGTAGAATTTTTATTTGATCATATCTATTGCAGATATGATTATGGGCTGTTCCATCTGCAAGGATATTTTCAGGTATATTTAGCTTTAAGCATGTGTGTAGATTTTGCTGAATAACCAGATTGCTTGCACATAAAGATGAATGAACAGACTTAAAGTTGTGAAGCCCATCCTCTCCCATGCCAGAAAATGGCATTTCAGGCTAGTTACTCCATTAATTAATGTTTGAGACTGTGTTCAAATACCTTGCTCAATGACTTAATAAATAATTAGATTATTCATAGAACACTAGGAGGTTATATTTCTTTCTTTTTTTTGAAAATTACAATGTTGCATTTTAATTAAATAGTGATATTGCTCATTTTTTTCTTGAAAATGGATTTGGCTCTTTTTCCTAAAAAAGCACACCTTAGGACATGGGCTAGGAAACTACTCAAGGTCTGTGTTTGCAATATTAAAAATGTTTTTTCTTTCCATGCAGGAAACTCTATGGCAGATATATGGTGTCAGAAATTGGTGACAGAATAACATATTCTAGAAAGCGAATATAAGGGTATTTTTTTGTGTAAATCACATTATTGATTTTTTTGTAGAAATACACTTTAGATTTCACGTTGTTGTTTTCAGGGTTAAGTATCTGTTGATAAACACTTCCTGAGATTATCCAGCGTCCTATTACTAAAAGTGCTACATAGAATGATGGCAAACAAGGCAGGTGAGAGGTGCCAACTTCTCTTTGTTTACGTTTCCCACTGACAAGTGTTTCTGTGTACAGATAATGTAGAACACTGAGACTGTCTTTCCCTTAAGGGCACGACTTTTCAAACACAAACAGGGTAGAGAAAACATACTAAGAAACAGAAAATGGCTTGGTTTGGCCTCCCTAAATTGGTAGGGGAGACTCCAGGCAGTTTGTAGTACCTGAAACAGCTTTTATTCTTCTTTTTACTTCTACTTGACGATGTTTGAAGCTGGTGATGTCCCTTTAAATCTGCTGTCACTTGTGCTGCCTGGGAACAGACGTGCTTCTCCTTATTTCATGTTTGCCCTGCTATCGATTGGGATGAAAAAGACAGGCAGGCAAAAATAATTAATTTGTAATATTTCACATTCTTCTTACAGAAGGAGGAGGGACAATTTCAAATTAAAGCAGCATTTCTTTTGCAAGAAAAACAGATATATGCTTGTATCACTTCAAGTTTGTATTAGACCATATTTTATTGTTGAGAAGTGTCATGTGGCTACCCTGAATAATGCAACACGGGCTGACCTACTTGAATGTTGAAACACTGATTCACCTGTCAACATGGTTGAGCAAATGGAAATATTTGTTCTTGTCTTCAAATGGAAGTACAAAACAGAGCAGATGTTTGCAGGCATGAGTAAGTCTCATTGGACCAAGGTTACAGTATATGTTGTGAACTCCTAATTTCATCAAGATTGTTCTTTATCTAAAGATGGTAGACCAGAAAGCTATGATCTATAACATAAAAAATCATGACCATGTTGAAGTATGTTACATTAGTAGTTAATATCTAGTGCCTGTATTGCCTGAGAACGTTTCATATAGTCTATTATAAAGGTTAATATTTAGTGTACACATATTCTGAAACTTCTGCATATATTTTATTAATAAAGGAAAAAGCAGTTCAGCTCCTGAGCTAGAGAGCACATCTTTAAGTAGCCTATAAAAGGAGACAACATGTCCAAGCATTTGTTATGTAGGTGTCTTTTCAGAGTACTCAATTTCTGTACTGAAAGAGCTCCCCAAATTTTTATTAGCCATCTGTTTATAGTAGGTGTGTACTTGGGGTTTTTTTTCCATTTCACTGTAATTACTACTCTGGCAACAAGAACAAGTTGAAATTGTGGCTTGTCTCCTGAAAGTTCTGCTTTCATTACATATGGTTCTCTCCATTAAAATACAGACCAGTTGCTCAAGCCACCTTAAGGGGAAAGCACTCAGCATGCTGCTCCCGAAATTAGGCATGCAGGCACATTAACTGTAGCAGTAATTGCGTACATTATTTGCTGGCTGGAGCACTGACTGTGTATATAAATTTTCAAATTATTGTACTGGCTGCAACTCATTGCTAGTGAGCATCCACTGCCACCTCCTTTCCTAGGGAATGAAATATCCTTTGTAGGTAACTATTTATGTTTATACTTAGGGTTTATAATGATTAATGACAAATGTTTTCATCTTTGCAGTTCTGAATTGCATGCCATATGTGTTGGCCTGACCTTTGAATGAACAATTTTGATGGGTGCTGCTTAGAAAATATGAAACAGAGTGGATTATGTATGGCTGTTATATAGCAAAGGAAAAGCGGAGGAGAGGAATCCACTTGGTTCCTGAGGAGCAGGATCAGTTCTAGACACAAAGGCATTCTAAGAAATGCTTTGATTATGTCTCATCACAGCAGGGTTTTTTCTGTTGCTGCTGTCCTTTTTTCCAGGACCTGCATTACCCATGCATTGGAGGGATGGGGGCTGCTTTCCTCTTCTGATTAAGGAATGAAGAGGCAGCTCTGCCAAAGCTACTCTTGCAGCTGGCTGATAATCAAAGGGCCATTCTAATACGTTGCTACTCATGGGCTATTCCTGTCCAGGACGTGAAGCTGTGCCCTGTGCTGTGCCTGGGACCTTAACTACAAATGGGGAGGAATATCCACGTTGCGCTAAGGTACAGAGGCAGGAGTTAGCTCAGCCATATAGGGTACCACTGGGATTGTGTCTTTTGAGAGAAAATGTTTAGGAATTCCTATCTTCAGTTTTATCCCATCTTAATGCTGATTTACTCAAGGTCATGAACAAATACAAAGCAGTCCTCAGTTCTTTCATGTTTATGCAGATTTTCTATAGCTTTTTAAAGTAAATAAGAGAAGCTGGTTTTCCAAAAAAGAATGGAAGAAGGAAACTCAGAAGAAACACTTTTTCAGCAATTACTTCTGTTTCATCCCTATTTTTAGGTACTGCTCAAGAAAGCTTGTGAGATTTTTCTGTCGCTCATCTCAGCTACTTGCCACCGAGTTAATTATTACCCATTTAAAATTCTGCGTAGTTCAAATAATTGTTTCTGTTCCTCTCCCTTTCTTTCTTTTTCACTAACATTTAGAACATTTATATTTCTATAGCTTTCAGATACTTAAGTTGTGGTATCAAGCATGTACTCTCAATTATCTGTCAGAATTAATGAGTAAGTTTACCCACAAGTGTCTCATTTTTCACTGTGTACAAAATAAGCAGGAAGGGCATATTTTAGTACCTATAGGCTGCTGTAGGTACTACATTATTTTGATGTATGGCACAGCCTCCCTAATAAGATCATTTCAGGAGTGTTTTGCATGTGGTAGATGCGTAAGGTGCAGATGATATTTGCAGCTGACAGCAGCCATCACACTGACTCATACAACATTTGTGCTGTAAATTTTCACTGAGCAGCAGAGACATCAGTATCTCTTGCATATCTAAATATTATCTTGTGCACATTTCCACCTGTATTCAAGCAGTGCTATGGCCTACTTTGTTTTATCCTTGGGAAGCAATATTTTAATGTTAGTGTTTTCTTATTTTCCATACAGTGACATTGAGGAAAATGTATTTCCTAGAAAATAAAAGATTGTTGCCAAAGATGAAACCTTAGCAGGCTTGTTGATATAAACTTGCAGGTCTACTCCTGATTTATAGTTTAGATTGGGCCTGGGCTGGGCAAATGCCCTGAACTGCTGTTGTGTTCAAAACAGCAGCATGGACTCAGAGTGAGTCCCTGACACAGCACAGGCAGTGACAGACTGATGTTAAGCAGCTGTGGTAGCTAAACAGAGGGAAGGCTGTTACCCCACAGCCTGACTTCTGGTAATTTGCTTCCTAAATGTCTTGTTTCTCAGTGTGTGCTGTGGAGACAGGAGCTGTATCAGAGCAGCCCTGGGTGGTTTCCTGTACTGCAGCCTTTGGTCACTTCTTTCTGCTGTGGCGTGGGGGGCAGTTTTGAACACTTTTACTCTGTTTCAGAGGAAGGTCAAACAAGTTGACCCAAGCTAGCACTCAGTGATAATTTATTCTTTTAGATGGACTAAAGACACTCATAATTTTAATCCTGAGGTCAAGCTCTGCATAGAGATTCTGAGTGTCTGGGTTCTGCTGCTCTCAGATTGAGAAATTGTCAGAGAGCAAGAGAACCCGGGGAGCTGCAGCAGGGGTGGGTGGTGCATCTGGGCTCAGCCTCAGTCCTAGTTTAGGTTTAGTGGTGTATGACTTTTTCCTTACCACACTGGAAGCCAGGACCTGAGCTTTGGTGTGCACTCAAACACAGTGCTCCCAGCACTGCTGCTGACGGTCCAGCTGAGACACGTGAACATGTAAGCCATGGTTTAAATGAAAGACGTGGTGCAGAGCGCTTCAATCTGTAGGTGATTAACTGAAAGAAGTTTGTAGAACCCTGATTTTTTTTTTTCACTTAACCCTTGGTGCTTTTTGTAAATCAGTCTTTTTAAGAAGTTGCAACTTATTTGGCATCTCATGTATTCCTATCTGAAATCTTGGCCTTGAGCTTGATGGACATTGTACCACTCTTTGCTCAGACAGACTTCAGTTTGAATAGTGTCTCCTCCATGGTATCATTATAGGATTTTGCTTTTTGCATTGATCCTCTCTGTTGTCTGCTTTTATTTCTCTTAAGGTGAATTGAACTGAACCGTGACTTAAAACTGAACAAAAGATAAACCAATTTCTTTTTGCTATTAAACAAAATTATTGTGTTTGGCTTTAGGTGTGTATCATACAGTCAGAGGAACACCAAAACATAGTAATAGGTGTTTGCTTTGTAATGCAGTTACATATCTCTTCTATAACATCCCACAAAATTTGTTTCATTGGATTTTCAGGGGAATTTCAACTTGTCTCAGCAAACTCATAGCATTCAAACAACCATGAAAACAGTGGGATTTTTTTCAATGCCCTCTGACATGGCTGTAACCTCCAAAAATCATGAAAATTTTTTGGTGTTTGTGGTTTGCTCCTTCCTCATCCCCTTCTCCCCATCCCAGCAAAGCTGGTACATGATCAACCTTTGGTGTCAAAATATAACTGAGGTTATAACTGAGGTTATAATTGTTGCTGTAGGAGGTTTGTACACAGGAAAAATAGGTGTGACTCTATAGACTGGCAATAATTCCATCTGAATATATTTGAGAGTTCTTTGAAACATAATGCATTTCAAGCCTAATAATATATTGCAAGGTTTAGTTTCTAAAGTTGTTAGGATGATGTTTCCACCAATCTCTTCCCTTAGGAGTCCTGTAGAGTACTTTATTTCTCAGAAACCAAGCTCTAGGTTTAATGTTTTCTATAATAGACTACCCAATCTCACAGCTTTTTAGTGTCTAATGAAATATAACTGTGTAGTGAAACTGATTAAGTTGAAAATAGCAGTTTTTATAATGAGGAAAGAGCATAAAAATGATTTGGGACTAAGATACTGATTAGGTTTTAAAGGCAAAATCTAAATAATGAGATCTGCCAATTTGATAAGTGATATTTGGATGCAATTTTAATGAAGACAAGCCCTTTTTTGAGCTAAAGGAATACTAGGTTAATAATAAGTTATTTTCAGGATTTTGTTTACCTTGGAGAGTACATTGGTTACAGAGGTGTGACACCTGGAGATTCTGTAGACTGGTCTTACCTTTTCCAGCAATTAAATCATGGCCTTAGGAAACTGAGTGATAAAACTTATTAACTTCAGGGAGGTGAGGATTTTGCCCTGAAGCTTCATATTAATATATAAGTTGTTGTGGAATATATATAAAATGAAGGTAATGTGATGAAGGAAGGACCCTGAGAGCTGTTAAAGAGAAACCTGGAAACAGAAAGTTAACTTCTTTCCTGACACAGCACAAGAAAGTTGAACAATCAGCCTAAATTGGAGAGTATTTTCTGTATTTCTTCTTAAGCGTAGTTCTTATGTGGTTTGATAAAGCACACAGAAAATATATGTGATTGAACAGTTAGGTTAACCTGAAAGTTGCTCTGTTTGGGGAATTCAGTGTCATCATGGCAGCTGGCTCCTGAGACTCTTGCAGACCTTTAAGATAATGTAAGTATTAGCAAGAAGATGATGCCTCAAACAACTGAAATGTAATATCTGGCATTCCTCCTTCAAGTTATCGTGCTGCACAGAGTCAGCAAACACAGCTCTGTAGTCATCCTGTAACTCAGTTGCCACAGCAACCTGGTCCCTACTTGCAGCAAAGGAAGCAAAACATATGGTAGAAATATTGTGCTACTCAATGAAATCTCAAGATTTACAGAACAATAACACTTCAAATTCCAATTTCCCACCTCAAAAACGTTAATCAAACTGCTTTACTATATATTTAGGAAAATCATGAAAGTTAATTTAAAAATAAGACACCTTTACTGGTAAACTACCAAAGATATAAATGAAGAATTACTAGTTGAAATCTAGGAAGTTAAAATGGGAATGGTTTACATTTCAGTCTGGATAGTTTTCTATCCTATGGACTAACAAAGCATGTGAGAATACACTTGACATTTCCTGAAGTTACTGAGAAGTTCTGCTTTAAGTTGCTTGTGGATATAAGGATCATTTTTTTCTGTTGCTGCTGTGAACCTACATTTGTGTCTATAAAAAACATCCTCAGTAGTGCTGGCCAGATTAGTCTTCCATTGTGTTTTGAAAGATATTTTAACTTTGGATGAAAAAAACCTTATTGTTAAAATAAGTATTTCCTAGAGAAAATAACTTCTTTTCGTAATTTGAAAGAAATCTTGAACCGTTGGGATTTCAGGTTGATTGTTGTGTTTTGTTTCAATGGAAATATGCTTTTTTTTTCTGGAAAGAGACATGGTAGTACAGAACTGATTTCTGATAAAGTATAGTTGTTTTTTTTCAATAAGGCATTATCAAGCTTATAAAGAATGTTATTGGCCATTAAATACATATAGATGATTTCTTTTACATATAAATATGGACTGACTTGAGCTGGAACCAGGAACTGCATTTGCCAATGACGGTCCAGGGCAGGAGCCCTGAGAGAGAGTGAGTCATGTTTGAATATTACTTTCCAACTGTTGAGCCTTGTCCTGCTGCCTGTTCACCCAGGGTGCCGCCAGCACAGTATAGGGTCATTTCCAGTTTTATATATTGGGTATGAGACAGCATTAGTATAATAAAAAGAAGTTGTTAATAAATACACCTATTTTAAAATAGAATATTGACACAATGGGCAGGTTCTTGACAAGTAGGGGACAAATTTCATGCACTCTGATGCCAGCGTACAAATTATACATGAGAAGTGGTCATGCTGGTAGAAGGCTAAGGAAAACTTGGAGGCAAACAGCCACTGTCCTTGATTACTTCTCCAAAAATTACTTTCGTCTCTGCACAGTCAGCGAGTTTGATCTTCTTTCCTAAAAGGTATTTCACTTCCTGACTGAGGGCAAGTGATGAAATTGAAGTATATAATTAAATTTAAGAAAAATTATATAACTGCTACCACTCCAGTTAGAGGGAATCCATACTTGGCAGATTTATAAAATATGTTGAAATAGGTTCTCTAATTTAAGTTTCAATCTTCTATTTTCAAGCACAGCTATTTGAACTTAGCTCTTCTGATGGAGGATATAAAGAGAGTGTTGGTCAGCTTTGTGGTGGAGTTAAACTGATTGAATTGTGTTTCCTCCCACGTGACCTGTGATAATGTTTCATAATAGGTGCAAAACAATTTTCTCTCACTACAAGCAAAAATATTTCAAATTTTATGTTGAATGACTTCTTAAATACTTGTGTTAAAACTGCCATTTCATTATTGTTTTTATAGAGAAATAAGGGCCAACTCCACAGTGATTACTTTAATTCCATCCATTTTTTATGTTGTTTTCAAAACGATAACTAGTCCATTTAGCTTATAACTGACTATAGCATGGCAAAGAATATATCACTTCTGACGACAGCAGAACATTATAATATTTAAATTTGGTGAAAAATTCAAGAATATTTTCATACTTAATTTGAAAAGAACAATGGTAGAAATTTGATCAAAACTGTAAAATACGTCTAGAATAGCTAAGTGACAATAACCCTGGATATGTGATTAAACAGAAATATAAAAGAGATGGAGCACTGAAAGGTCAATTGTAGAGAGAAATTACTAGCTCCACAGCAGTTTCATGTCTTACAGTTTGTTGCTCAGGTTAAAATGATATATTTTCTATATATGTCTAAGCTGACCTCTAGGAAATTGCATTGGAAATAGACCTGAGTGGAAAAATTGATGGGGAGATGGTTGTTAAATAGAGCTGTTTGGAGATTTGAAACAGAAAAAAATTACAAATAATCTAATGTATCATTTCAGACTTAGAGAATTTGACCTAAAAAGTAGCTTTCAAATTTGTTAGTTTAACTTTTTAGTTTCCATCGGGGGTTTTTTGGGAAATAATTTAGTCAATATATTATGAAAGTTCTTAAGAGAAGCCTGTCACTTAAAGTTATAAAGTTGTTCTCAAAAAGGTTAGAAAGGTAGACCCTGGGAACTACTGACCAGTCAGGCTCCCTGTTGTCCCTGGGAGGGACATGGAACAGATCCTCCCAGACGCTCTGCTAAGGCACAGGAAGGTGATGGAAAACAGCCAGCACGGGGTCACTGAGGGCAAGGTCTTGGCAGGCCAACTCAGTGACCTTCTCTGATTGTGTGACTGCACCAGTGGAAAAGGGAAGGGCTGTGGGTGCCTACCTGGAGTTCTGTGAGCCTTTGACATGGTCCTTCACAACATCCTTCTCTCTGAAGAGGTGTGGAGTGGGTGGATGCAATGTTTGGATAAGGAGCTGGTTGCATCCAGAGGGGCAGTGGTCCACTGCTGAATGTCTGGATGGAGTCTGGCGACATGTGGTGTCCCCAGGGGGTCCACCCTGGGACCAGGACTCTTTAACATCTTCACCAGTGCCACAGGCAGTGGGACTGAGTGCAGCCTCAGCAAGTTTGCAAACATCCAGCTGCATGGAGCAGCTGAGACACCTGAAGGACAGGAGGCCATCCTGAGGGGCCTGGACAAGCTCAAGATGTGGCCCATGGAAATCTCATTAGGATTAACAAGGCCAAATGCAAGGTGCTGCACCTGGGTCTGGGCAACTCCCAGTATCAACACAGGATGGGGATGGACAGATGGGGAGCGCAGCCCTGCCCGGAAGGACGTGGGGGTGCTGGTCAGTGAGAGGCTGGACAGGAGCTGGCCATGGGCACTCCCAGCCCAGAAAGCCAAATATGTCCTGGGTTCATCCCACAGGGTGGGCAACAGGGGAGGGAGGGGATTCTGCCTCTTTGCTCTGGTGAGACCCCATCCAGCTCTGGGGTCCCCAGCACAGGAAGGACATCAACTTCTTGGTGCAAGTCCAGAGGATGGTGACAAAAAATATGAGGGGTCTGAGCATCTCTCCTGTGAGGAACACCTGAGAGAGTCAGGGCTGCTTATCCTGGAGAAGAAAAGAAAGGCCTTGGGGAAACCTTGTGGTCTTTCAGTGCTTAAAAGGGGCTTATAATGAAGATGGAATGGACATATGTTGTGCAAGGACAAGGTAGTGGTTTTAAACTAAAAGAGGGTAGATTCAGACTAGATATTAGGAAGAAATTTTTTACAATGTGGATGGTGAAGCACCAGCACAGGTTGCCCAGAGGGGTGGTAGATGCCCCACCCGTGGAACATTCCAGGCTAGGTTGGGTGGGGCCCTGAGTAACATGACCTAGTTGAAGATGCTCCTGCCCGTGGCAGGGGTGTTAGACTAAATGACCCTTAAATGTCCCTTTCAACCAAAGTCACTTTATGATTCTTTTGCCAACTCTGTCCCAGCTTTTTGTAAAATGTGATGCTAATGGACCTCCTTGGCTGGGGCAAAAGCAATTTTAATTCTGTATTTTGTGGACCTTTTAACATCTGTAATGGAAGTAAGACCACAAAAACTACTCAAAGAGGAATCAGATTTAGGTTGCTAAATGGAAGTGTGGTGCAAGTGTCATTCGGTTTTTATTTTCTTTTCATAATCTCTGGTTTTGTCTCAAGGTTTGTCCTACAGTCTCAGTAGGGAACTGTCGTGATCCAAGACCTGTAGCTTTTTTTATACAGCTTTATGAAAATGCATGCAGAAGCAGTCACCCAAACATTATTTCTGTGAATAAAATGTGGTTTTTGTTCAGTGACAAGCAGACAGGTATCATTTGGTATAACAGACAATGTCTTTGTGGGACTGACTGAAATTAAGGAGAGGAAAAGCCAATTCATACACCTGATGTTTTCCAGTTGTTACCAGCAGAGCACATGCTACAAATTGACATCTTAATGAAAGCCTTTATAATTTTTTTGCCTACCAAATAAGCTTATCAAAGTTACGATGACAGAAATAGATACTTCCTGCATTCTGTTTATTGAATTCTTTTTCCTTGCATATCACTATGTATGCTTTCTGGTGTAGATGAACCCATATTCTATTTTTTCACCAGAATGGGATGCTGAAATAAAGTAATGCATTTGGAATGTTTATCTGGTTGTGTTTTTTTCCCTGATCCTTAGTATGCTGGTTGTTAGATGAAATAATGAACATTCTATCTGCTTGAAATCAGTGCCAGCTTTAAGAAAATAATTATTTGCAATGTTTTGCAGCTGTTCTGAATATATTTGTTTTTCACAACATGAAAAATAGAGTATTCTAATGCATATGAAAAATAAAAAAAATATACAGTGGTGCAAATGGAAACAAAGCTTCATTTTTGCTATGTAGAAGGAAATTGCAAAGTAGCCTGATTCACAGTTCCCAGACAAGCAATATGTGTTAATAATTACCTTTATTCATTTTGCAGTATCTTGCAGCCTAGTTAATCTGTGTTGTATAAATACATTAATTCAAGAAAATCCCTTTTCAGACAATATCTTGACCTTCAAAATGTTTGTACACTGAGGTTTCTTAAGCCCAATTCCGAATCTAGTAATTAATGGACACTATCCGCGTTATCAAGAAGCAGAGAAGGGGACTTTGTTGCAGCTGCATTAGTGCAAATCACATGGAGTTTTAGTAGATTTAGCCTGGTGGAACACAGAACTGATTATTTTTCTAATTGATATTTTCTTAGTGAAAAAAAAATTCTGCTATAGAATTTTTTTTGTAGCGTGCCTGCTTTTATACATTGTTTCTTTGTTATTCCTAAATATTTTGCTATATTTCAGTAATATTAAAGGCGAGTATTTTTAGTGCAAAAGGCTATCCAGCTGTGGAAGCTACTGCAGAATCTGCAGGGTCACAAATATCATTAATGCTTTGATTAAGCAATACTATTTAGTGTTGAAGTCATTGTATTAGAGCAGTGACTGGAATTTACTTTAAAATGACTGCTTTGAACACATTTGCTATATGTTGGAGCTCTCTTGCAAGTCCAACTTATTTTTCAGATTTGAATAAAATTGTCTTCATCTGTCATCTTTACAGCAGCATAGCTCTGCCACAGTCTTCAGCTGAGCTCGCAGGAGATGAAGAGAGGCTTGACTGAGTCTTCACAAAGGGAAGAATTTTCAAAATAATAATTAGGTGAGTTTAAAAGAAGAAACTGCAGCAACGTTTTGCTATTAATCCCCCGGTCTCAGGTATGGTATCAGATTAAAGTCTGGCAAAAATGTAGGTAATGACTAAAAAAACCCTGTGAATTATTAGAGCTTAGAATTTAATCAATATTTTGTTCCTTGTAAACTGATTTGTATAGAGCTCACATTTTAAAAAGTTACTTCTGAATAATACTTAGTATGCAAATTATGTGTGTGGTTACAAGTCATTGTGAGCAAAAACTACCTACTCAAAATATGTTGTGAGAAAACTGGTTTGGTCTCATAGGTCAACCAGTAAGTTTTTCTACACCAAAGGAATGACTGTTCTTTCAGAACCAAGTTTGCAGTACGAGCAGAATTTTTAGCTGAAGATTCACTTTCCGCCCCACCCGTGGTATTATTTTTTAAATTTTATTTTTGCCAATGCTATAGAAGTCCTCTTAACTGACTGCTTAACTAGAAATGTATTAAAAATTAAGCTGAGCAGTGTGAAGACAAACAGAAAATCAGATTCAGGACTTTGAGCATTCAAAGAAGCGTTTCTCTGCTTATAGTGTTTGGAAGTCATTTCAAGATTAATTCCTTATAAAGTACACATAGTTTGGTTTATTTTAAATTTCAAATATTGTTTTTAAAATAGGGATGGTACCATAAGAGGATTGTTTTTTGACCCAGTGTAAGTTCTACAGCCGACATTTATTCCAGCCATTTTAGTAACAGGATATGGATGTCTAGGCTTTGCCCATTAGTCCTTGGGAGGGTATTTTCCACAAGTTATATGCTCTTTTCTCATTTCTCTGTGCACACCTGTGCAATCTGTTTTGAACTGGGACAGCTCTCTGTCATGAGAACTATAGTTTGTTCTTGGTGAATGGACTGTTTCTGTTTTACAAGAAAATAAACATACTGAGAACATAAACATTACTTTGCCTCAAAAGGTCATCAGTGCAACAGAA
The DNA here is from genome assembly GCA_013400975.1 of Atrichornis clamosus. Classification (NCBI taxonomy): domain Eukaryota; kingdom Metazoa; phylum Chordata; class Aves; order Passeriformes; family Menuridae; genus Atrichornis; species Atrichornis clamosus. Next base: position 362,322 of record WBMZ01006400.1, on the reverse strand, counting down.
GGCAGATGGATATATCTGTAAATTGATTTAATGCTGCAGAGAAACCTTTAGACTCTTTCCCAGTTCCCAGAATTTATCCTTGGGTAAAATGAATATTTGGGGTCCTGTTCATATCCAGTTTGTGAAAAACAAAGTGTTGGAATTTTAGTTAATTTTGGTTTAGAGCAGAAAAGATTTTACTGGGGAAAAAAAAGGACATAGCAAAATAAGAGAAGATATAATGAAATGAAACTAGTGCTGCAGAGAAGTGTTTTTTGCCTCTAGATTTAAATTCTAGAAGTTAAGAACTTTTCTTTAGGGGAGAATTGGGTATGACTGTAATTCCTGTCAATTCTGTAACTTCTTCAAGGGTGAGTATATGGTTGGAATAACAGACCTCAAATTACAGGGTGTACTTCATTCAATAAAAACCATTAAATTATGGTAAAATTGCAGACCATTCTGCTCCATATTGACTTCCATTTCATTCGTTTTCTCTGCGCAGCTCATCTTTCCCTCCTTTAGCTTCTTTGTCTACACTCTCTTTGCTTCCAGTGTGTTTACAACGGTGGATTTCGGATTAGTAGAGTGAAAGATATAAAAGGAGGTGTCATTCACTGGCTGATTGGTAGTGAAGCCATATATAATTTCACATAACTTATATGAAGCGATGGCTGCCTTGCCCTTTCCTGTTGAAACCAAAGCTGTGCTGCTTTTTTTGTTTCAGGTGTGTGTTAATGAAGGTAGATGCATGAGCACACTACACACACCTGACGACTGGGGCATCAACAATATAAAAAAAAATTGTCATTACTTCAAAACCAATTCTAGATAATGCCACTTGCATAACTACTTATTTTTCTGTGCCCTCTTAATCAGTAATATTGGCAAATATTACCTAATTTTTATTCTTCTATTTCTGTATTCCTTCACTTGACAAGAAGGTGGCTTTTCAATGTAAGATTCACTTTTTAACCTTTTTGCCCAAAGTATCAAAAAAAAAAAAAGGAGATTCTGAGAGAGACATCAGCCTTACACTGCTGATAGAGGAGGTTTGCCCTATCTTCTGGCAGCGTTTGATGTGGCAAACCTATCCAGATGTTCATGACTTTCTAAATGAAGTTGTTCATAGTAGCAGAAGGACAGACAAGTGTGTACGTACATTGACTTCAGGGACCTAAGCACAGAATTCATAAGATGCCCAAGAGTAAGGCAGCTGCTTTGGGGTTGGTGTACAAACTTTATTCTCTTGTCTTGGCAAGCACCGGTTTTGCTGTGGCCTTTTCTGTTCTCCTTTCCTTGCCAGTTGTCCACTTTCTGTTGAGTTACATGCTAATGTGCTAAGCTCCATCAGGCAAAGACTGATTTTATTTAGAGCAAAGACTGTGTGTTTGCATAGAATGTGTCAACAGGAAAGCTGAAATCTTGAGAGCAATAAAGGCCTCCCCATTGTCACCGTGAAGATCAAGGGCAAGCATAAATATAGGACCTGGAACACAGCCTGATAGAAAAGGAGGTAAGACTTGAAATAACAGAAGGCAGCTGAGGTGATAAATATGACAGCTGCTCTACTCCTAAGGCCAGGATGAAAACATGTATAAAATCAGTATGATTCAGTGGAGAAGTGTATATATTGATAGGTTTATCAAGCAATATTTTTATGTGCAGTGCTGTTTAAATAGTCTGCTCATCCTTTGCGGTAAAACCAGTACATGTAAAGAAGTTGAACTCTGTTTTATAAAACTTTATATATTTAGTAACCTAGGCTCAAGCATGCTGTCCCATTAGCTTCCACATAAATGGTATCTAGACTTTATGAGCATACTGGAAATACTACAGACAAGAAGGATCAATCACAGTGCTGTTTTGCTGTGATCAATAGAAGACCTCTGTGACAATATCTGGGAAATGGTTTTTGGGCACAGCTTATTTGTCTAAAGAGCAAAATACTTCCCTACCTGTAACTGTGCTACCTATAGAGAATTTAACTGAAGCCTTCTTCTCCCTCTAAAGAGCAGAATGTTGCAGCCCTCTGATCTGACCCTCAGTGTTGTTTACCTCCTGGTTAGAGTCCTACGAGCACACCATGCCTTGCTATAGAGCACACAATGTGCGGGTATCAATTTCCTTGACAGGCACAGTCTCTGGTTTATTTAGTGAAAGGCATTATTGAGATCCCAATTCTGACTAAGCCCTTTGACTGTAGCTCTTCTGTCTGTTTATTAAAAGCAGTGAATGCTAAAGTAATAATGTTATAAAAAAATCCGAAGACTCCCCAAATGGGTAAATAGATAATTCTGTAATATATTTTAAATCTGTTAAAAGAAATAGAATCAGTTATTTTCGTGCTGTATTGGTGTCTATGTTAGACCTACTGGTTGGGTTCAAGATGGACATATACAAACTGTGTGTCTTTATGTGTGCATAAACATAGGCTGATTTTAATATCAGGGAAAAAACCTGTCAGATTTGCAAAATACCAACTTACACTTCAGGCCAATCTATGCAACATCTGGTTTATTGACAGATGTAATTTTAACAGTAGGCTTATACCATAGTATTCAAGAGACTGGCAAATTTGTGAAATTGCAGAATAATAACAATTACTATAATTATAACAGCAGGGATTTTTTTTTAAATGTCTTTTTTTCTTCTGAGAAACAGCTGCACCTGGAGCTATACTTACCAAATAAAAATTTCTCTCTTTATTTTCAAACAGTTTTCAGTTTTCTGCGGCATTGTGTATTTTTAATTAACTCTCTGAATTGTGATTATTTTTCCTGAAGTTCAAGCAGTGAAGGCCAAATGTAATCATAGTGATGACTTCCCTCACTCAAGAGCTGTTTATAACATACAAATAAATCTTACCTAGTAAAGCAAAACTGATTGACTAACAGATGCCTTAAGCTAAAAGTTCTTCATTCCTTTTCACATTTTCCGTTAGTGCTTTAGTTATTAGAAAGAAAATTACAAGATTAGACCATGTTAAATTGTTACATCAAGGACATGAAACAGATATTTAAAACAAAATTTTATTTTACACCTCTTCCAAATCCCAATTTAATTTGACCTTTTTCTTCAGGAGGAAAATGCCGTTTGCCAAACACCTGAATTATGAGGCTTAAGAACTTCCACATCGTCTTCAGTACTTTGTGAATTTTGCCTTTCAATGCATTTGTTTCTTTAGCGAAATCATGCTTTAGAAAAATTTATAGACACATCTAATGACAACTTTGTAAAGAGAAAGTTCGTTAATTTCAAGTACACAAAATACTTTTTAATTAGGTTATACAGACTTACACAGGACAGAATATAATATTATTTTTCCTGGCAATTTGTGCATGCTGGATTTTATCTTACCAGTTCTTTGGAATTATGTCTCCCAGAAGTTGAGCAAAAATTGTTCTGATATTGCTCACATTTTCTTCGTTTAGGTGTTCCACAAAAATACTATCACTGAACAACTCTTCTAGAACTCCTTCACTGTTAACTTATTGGGGGTGTGAGACTTTAACATAAAGTTAATGCAGTCAGTAACTTGCATGAACTAAGCAACATGACTTTATTCCATGTATAGTGTGGAATATGCTTTAGATAACACCACGAAAAATAACTGTTCAGTGATTTCATGCAACATATGTGGGCATAGATGAGAGATAAGGTTTCTTTAACACTATCATATTATGACAACTTAATTTCCTATTGAGTATGAATAATTTTACTGTGAAATAATTTATCACCAATATTAATTCAGATGTTCTCAAATCAGCTGGTTACATTATTTAAATTCCACAGATTTTTTGCTTTCATAAGTCAAAGTATTCTTATTAATGTTATATTCTTTTAGAATAAGTGCCATGTTCCCTACTTTGAAAAGTAAAATAGTTCACAGTCAAAATGAATCTTTATTGCCAATTTTACTAGGAAATTTTTAAAAAGACAGTCCTTCAATCAGTAACTGTGTAATAAAGAGACAGTTGATCATGAAATGAATCTAAAGTTTCCGTTTCCTTAAATATAACTCTCTGCCACCAATCTAGAATCCAGAGGTAAAAAAAATTCAAAAACATCAGAAACTTGTATTTCATATATCACTATGGCTGCATCATTCTATAATATTCACTGCATTGAGACTTTCAGCCTTAATTGTCCTTAAGGAGCATTGTGGAGTTTAATTAATTTCTTTTGGAGAATAATTTAAAAACCACAGTGATGAGCACTCTAGCAAAACCCAGGGAAAATTAATTATGACATCTCCAGCTCACAATTTGAATTTTGTACAGTAAATATCAGAGTGTGCATCTACTCATTATCCTGTTCGTGCCCGTGTTTGTTAAACCACAGAGCTTCATCCATAAATAAATGGGGGCAGGGTTAATGCCAGTAAAGGAACGCTAATTCTGTCCCCTCTAATCTTTTACCTACAATCAGCTTTTAGTTTCAGATGTCAGGGTAAAACACAAATTAATGCCAATGAAGGCAACATAGCAACAGAGAGGTAGAGAACCTTTCTGAATCAATTGTCATGAGGATTTGAATGCAAAATTTAAGCTCCTGTTAGCAACGCAATAAATTCTTCTTATGCTGCAAAGTTCTGACACAACCATCTGTCTTCAAACTGATTGGAATCCTCATCTAATGTTAAATGAGCTGATATGAGAGCAGTATACATTTCCTTCCTTACCTATATTTGTAACCCCAGTTATCTCACTGCCATATATATTTCTAACTTGTTGATCCTCTGAATGAGTGATGGATTTGGCTGCATTTTGAGCTTTGTACAAGAAGACATTCTCGGGAGGAGGAATGTTAATGGACTTAGTTGGAGCTCCTGCAAGCAGCTGCTCACTTTGATCTTTAAAGAGAACCATCACAGCTCAGAGATGATCAGTGAGCAAGGCTTAGGGAGGTTTGACTGATCTGTGCACGGTCTGCATGGTAATGAGCCTCCTTGTTGGGATTACCTGATACTTCCCTTTTGTGCTGCTTGCAAAGTTGAGGAAGTGTTTTGGTTTTTCAGGTTACTCTTGTTTGTGCTTCACTTCTAAAATTTTTTTGCTATTTTGAAGGTACCGGTCTTTAAACATTACAATTTCATTGCCTATTACCCTACTATTCCTACATGTTTGTTGCATTGGGGTATGCATTGGGTAGCCAGAGGCATTTGGGAGATAAATATTTGAATTTCAGCTCATTTCTCGTTATATATTCCATTACTTTTAAGATGTCCCTAACATGACTTTAATGTGATGGTTCTGTTCAGGAGTTTTAGTATACCAGTTGTTGAATATGCTGTTGTAAAATCAGTGGAGCCAAAGTTAGATATGTTACTACAAGTAATTGAAAAGCTATTGCCTGGAGCCTAAAATCAAGAATCTGAATGTTCAATGATATGATGAACAGAATGAGTTATAATTCATAGACTGTGGGGGGGAGATTTTTTTCCTATTCTGAACTATGATGAGTGTTTTGGCCCCTTGCAAGAAATACCATTAAATCAAAGATCAAGAATGTTATCAGCCCTTTGTAACAAACCATAGCATTTAAATGCCACATCTAATTTTTCAGAGGGAATGAAGTTTTTTTTTTCTTAATTACTGATTTTTTTTTAATGGTGCAGCGGGAGATGAAGAGAAATATATGTAACTCAATGTTTACTGAGGTCCATTCACCCATTGCTCAAAATGTTCAACTTCAGTTGTTATTTTTGGATCCTCACAACCAACAGTTGCTTGTGCTGTGAAGCTGCCTTAGCTGATCAGCATACAGATGGATGACCAAAGCTGTCCTGCATTTCTGTTTTATCATAGCAGTAACCTTTCCAGTAGAGAGAACAGGCTGTTTGAGATATAGTTGGAAAGATCATCAAATTCTCAACATTAGGATAAGAAACCTAAACCCATTAAGTCAAATTATGTGATTTTTGTCTTGAATTAAAAACAAAATTAAAACCCCACTCTGTTAACAGTTTCAGAGATTTTAGTTCTAGGTCATACATAGGAGTCCAAAGCAGAATCCTAAAACCCTAACACATTTGCTAGGTTTTAAAAACCTTATACAGAATGTGTAGCTCAGTCTTCAAGTTCAAATACACTTTATTTTGTAAGACTGCAGCCTTTGTTTTCTCTTCCGAGAATTGGAAGGCAGATAAATGTTTTGAGTAGAGTTCATGAAGTAAAGAAAAAAACCCACAACATTTTAGTAAACAGGAACTTCAAATTTACTAGAAATTATTATTAAAACCTCTTGAATTCATTATAGTTAGTAGCATAGTTGAACTGAGATGCAGCTTTCCTATTCTTTCCTCTATTTTTTTACAACACGTTTCAGACTTTTATGGCATGTTTCTTGCAGTTCAAACTAGCTGTAGGACTGCAGGATAAATCATTTTGAATGGAGGAAAGAAACACCTTTTAGTATAATGTGTGAAATAAAATCTCTGTTCTAACTCTCACTGAAGTCTTCCTGTATATCCAAGGAGACTGCATTGCTCAATTTACAGAGCACTGGACCAGCATTTAAGGTTGGGTTTGTGCACAGCTTGCTCTGCCATTTATTCCTCTCCTCTGCGGAACAGATTATTAATCTTACTTTCCCTTATAAAGGACTTTTGAACCTACTGATAACTGTGAGATTATTGATATGTATATTATCATTTCCTTCTAATTTTAAATTCTTTTTGTCGCTAGAATGGAAATCTGTCCTCTGAAATGAACATGTTTGTTTCTAGACATGTCTTTTAAAATCAAATCTTAGGAGAATTGCTGAAGATAGACTGTCTGGTTAACTTTGCAAACTCCAAATTAGTCCTGCTGAGAGAGGATTTTGAATTTGTTTTTCTTGGGATTCTGGCACTGCAATGTTTTGTGGACATGGTTCCTGTTCTGGCTGATAGCATCCTGTCTGTGGAGCCCATGGAAATATCCATAATTGGTTAGACTAATACCCCATCAGACACAGGTAAAAATGAATGCATGTGAGAAGGTGACACTTTCTGGTAAGTGTGATGAATGCTTTCATGGCTTCTGAGGAAAAAGGACTACTTGAGTCTGGAATAGGCCTTTTGGTTTTAAGGGCCTGTAAGATTTTATTTTATTAATACTTTTCTAAAGTTTGTGAATCCATGCCTGTTTATAGCATTCATTATATATCTAACGTTAGGGAGTTCCACAGTCCATCTCTGCATTAAGTGAAATGCCTGCCTGATTTTGATTTGAACCTCCACCTGTGAATTTGTACTTGAGGCTTTCTTGTTATTGAAATGGAAGAGGCAGCTAACTGATTTTTTTCCTCACCTTTTTCGTGCCTCTCATGCTTTTTATCTGCCTCTTGTTTGATGCATTTCTAGTTTGTGAATCCTAGTCTGTAAATGTCTTCTTTCTGTGCAAATTATTTGGTTACCTTTAATAATTTTTGCCAAGATCTATTTCAAATTGTACTAAATGCTTTTTCTCAGATGAAAGGACCAGAATTCCACAAAACAATCACGATGTGGGCATAATGAAAACTTTACTCAGTAGCATTACATTTTTCTCTGATAATAATTCTGAAGCTACTGAACTGATATGTTCATGAGGCTATTATTTTAACATAAGATCTCTGCTACTTCTGGTAGGAGCTGACTCAGTGCCTGGGTGCATAAAGTGAGAACAGTTTGGGGTTTTTTTTGCCAAGTTCATTATTTTACGTTTGTTTAGTTTGAATGTCATCTGCCATTTTATCCTCAATCACTCAGTGCCATGGAGTCTTTCTGCAACTCTTTTTTTTCAGTCCACTTTTGGTTTTCTTCCCCTGAAAAACTTGTCTCTAGTAGCAAACTCAATCTCCCCTCCATTCTCTTTTCCTGATCATTCCTGAATGTGTTGAGCAGCTGAGGCCCTAGCAAAGATCCCTGTGGGATTTCACTTGTACCTTCCCTTCACTGAGAAAATTGACTATTTATTGCAGCTCTTTCTTTCCATTCTTTTAGTTAGTTATCCCTGTGAGGACCTTCCCTCTTATCTTGTCAGCTTAATTTAAGATCCTTTGGTGATTGGACCTAGTTGAATACTTCATGGAAATCAGAGCTGGCTTTATTAACCATCTCTCCCCTGTGCTCACTGAGTTTATTTAGTTTATTTTCAGTGATTTTTCTCAGAAAATTCTAGTGGGTTGTGGGGTAAGAATGTTTTCAAAAAGAAAGTAGTGTTGATTCTATTCTGAAGTAATGTCATTGATTGACAAAGTGGGCAGACCATCAGCCTATTTTTAGTGCAAGTTTCCTTAGTTTCTCTTGGTAAAAAAAAGTTATTTACATTCTCTGCAAGAAAGTTATTTTGATTCAGGAGACATGCTACCTGTGCTTGGTACTTTTTCAATAAATAAGACTTGCTGGTTATAATGAGAAATGGTAGATGAGTCTTTTCTGCATTCAGCCGCACTTGGCTCTTGTAACACTTCAGTACTGATGATGCCACCCTGGTATCCTGTAGAATGGTGTCAATTCACACTGTTTGCAAGCAGAAAAAAATGTACATTTTGGGTCTTAGCATATAACCTCCGACTGTTTGTAGACATATTCTGAAGAAAAAAATGACCTATGCTATTTGCAGTACAGATCAAATCTTAATACTTTGAAGATCGGGGGATTAAGAACAGTGTGACATTTTATAAATAGCAGTTTAACCACTTGCCATTTCAATGTACAAAGAAAAAGCTATTTGCAATCTTTTAAAAGTGTTCTTAAGACAAAGTTGTAGTTTGTAGAGCAACTGAATTTGCTGCTACATTTTCTGATAACTTGTGAAGTAGTAGAAGTTGCTGCACTTCACTTTCTTGTGTTGGAAATATCTATTACAAGCAAGTCCCATCTTCTGGAGCTGTCATTATGCCTTGGAAAAACACGGAGACTTATTGATGACACCTAACAAACATAAGATCCTTCTTCTCATATTTATTTTAAGGATAAAGTACCAAAAGCCTGGTATTTTGAGGGAAAAAAAAAATCTATGCAGTCTGCTGCTGCTTGTGTACAGAGAATAATCTGCGTTGGTAATTTGGTAAGGCTCAGAAGAAAATACAGCAGGTCTGTGCTATGTTTGCATATCTCTTTTAATAAGTGATAACACAGATGAGTATCATTGCAGTCTGAAATGGGAATTTGTTGAGACTACATGAAATTTACTGTTTTGCTCAGGGTTCCTTCTACCTTCTTTTAACACTGGTTTATTGAATCAAATGTGGTGCCACTTTTCAACTTTGACCATGATGAGTTTTATCCTACAATTCCTCAAACTTTCAAATATACCTTGTGTATTTTACAGAGACTGGAATAGAGTAATAAAAGCAACCCTGTGCTATTATCTACTCTAGAAATCTCTGTGATAAGCATTAGGACTACAGGAAATGTAAACCCTAAAATAATTTTTTTAAAGTTTTGTAAAGAAACAAAAGTGCTTCTAAAAACAATATATGAAATTATTACATTCTCTACATAAAATTTGCATTATCTAAAAAATCCTAAAAACTTTATAGACAAAGAATAATGTACTCCAAAGGGATTTCTCATTCAATTACATTTGTGTGTATCTTTCATAATGGATTGTAAGTAGAAGAAACAGAATCAAATTCAAGAAAAAGTAAATATTTTATATATAAATATATGTGCAAACTTTATTTATTTCTAATAATCCTTAGTGTTACAGAAAAAGCTAACTCTGAATCCTTCCCAAGGGTTGGCATAACAAAAAGAAGTAATGTAGAAAACTTGACTTCTCAGTGCTTATTCTGGGGGACAAAAGAGCTTAAATGCAGGACTTATTGCTCCTGTTAAAACCATAAACTAAGGTGTTTAAGTTGTGCTTATCTCTATTTGAGGAATCAGAAGTTTCCAAGTGCAATTACAGAACAAAAGATCTTGAACTGGAACTTATTAGTGGTTTGGCAAGCTTGAGACCTCCCACTTACTGAATTGATGGTAATTTATCTATAAATTGATTTTTTTTCTCTCCTGTCTTTGCTGTTTTGGTAGGTTCAAAAATTATACTGCTTTTTTCATTTTTAATGCTAAGTCTGAATAAGGAGCAATGAATCATCTGAGTTGGGATGAGCTTAAAAGGTATGAAATTATAAAGTAAAGGTGTTAATTTCCGAGCACCAACTGTGGCAGCAACGTGTGAGAACAAAAACTATCACTTCAGTAAATCTTCCCCTGAAAGCATCGCTTTGTTTGGCTCTCTCTGAGCCCGTTGCCATTTGCTCTGCCAGGCACCGCTGGAGTTCAGCACAGGAGCTGTTTCTCTGTGTGTGTGGGCCAGTCCTCACCCACATCCTCGTTATGAGTTATCCTCCTCGGAGTTTGGGCATGTCCAGTCAGGTGGTAACAGCACTGTTTGGACTGTGATGTGGCAGTGTCCTCAGTGTGCAGGACAGGATGTCTCTGAATATCTGTGAAGCACTAATCTGGCAGAACAGGAGCTATAATGAGTATAAACAACAGACCAATAAAATGTCTGGCTGTTTGGCTGGTATTATATGGGTTGGTTTTTTATCCCTGAAAGGGCTGAGAGCACTGAGATAATTTGGACCCACTGACAACCCCAGTCCTGCAGCTGAGGTTTCTGGGTCACTACAGGGGAACACAGAAAGCAGCCAGGCTTCTCTGCTGCCTGTGATAGCTGCACCCACTGAACATGTCACAGACTGTGTTGCAGCCACCAGGGCAAGTGCTCTGACCCAGGGTAACTTTTAAAGAAATTTTTTATGCAGGGTGGGAACACTGTCATCACACATACGTGGTTTGCAAGTTAGAGTCTTGCCAAACAGATACAATTTTTAAGATTCTGCTTTCTCATTATTATACTTCCCTCCAAATGAGAACTGATGTTTGGAAGCCTAATAAACCAGAACAGTTAGAAAAATACTGTTGCCAAGCACATCGAGGTGAATACTGATTAACTCCATTTATATCAGTGATGCTGCTCACATGTACGTTGGTGTGACGTAAAATGTGATTTGAAGAGTGGGAGAAATGAATAGTAAGAGTGATGGTCACCACAAGAGAGAATGAGCTGACACTTTCAGCATAGATATTTTTGGTCTTCAAATTCAGGAGTCTGTCTTTCTGCCAAGAGAGCATATCTGAAACGTGAATGTCCAGTCCTTCTCAGAATCAGATAAAACTGCAGAACCATGACCTACGATAGGGCTTTGAGTCTTGGCTGATTCAGGTACTTCTGGCTCCCTCATTTCAGGCAGTTGTTTTCATTCATGTAAAAGATTGTATTGAGAAGAATAAGCATATTTTTTCTTCTCCCAATCCCAGTGACATGTAGGGCTAATAAAACTTTTGTATACAGGAAGATTTACCAGTATTATAAAAAGCTAATGTATGCATTTGTCTGAGGCAGATAGTGTAGCAGCTATAGAGATACAATATCTTATTGAGTGTTAAAGGAAATATCTCTAGTCTGGCCCTGGGAATGACACGGGGATGAGGCTGGCTGTCCTGACACCAGAGATCAATCGCATTACATTAGTTTGCTTTATTTGACACTGTCACGTTAGTTTACATTTCTTGGAGGTGATACAAACTCAATGTAAGGGAAATATCAAGCAGGGCATTACACAGATTAAACACATGCACTTTTTTGGATATATGTGTCTTAGATTTATTACCACTATATTTTAAAATAGCTCACATAATTTGCTGCACCAAACATGAAAATAAGGCTCTAGGGTTTCATAGCATGAAGCATCGAAATTCTAATGACAGAATCCATTGAGGCAATATTTGAACACTGCTTTAGAAGGTCAAAGTAATCCTGAAACCTCAGGGCCTTTCTTCTTTAAATGTCTTTATGACATAAACTTTGTATTATCAAACTTCAGATTGATAAAGCAATAAAATTAAAAGCTGTTGCCATGGGAAGGGTATGAATTCATAGATGTTTTCATAGTATAGTTCAGATTTAGAGGCTGGGCTGAATATTTATTTAGTGCATCTTACTGCAGCCTTAATTAGAGTGGTAAAATACTACTTAGCCAGTTAAGTATCTGTCACGTAGGAACTCCTCTTCAAATATGGCTGCAGAGACCAGCTTTGCTCAGGTATAAAGTTCTGGAAAATGTGTAACTGAGAGCAAGAAGAGAGAATTAGCTCACCAGGCATTAAAGACCTTGCAACAATAAACCCAGCCCTAACCAGTAATTTTTCTTTCATGAAAGCTCTATTGGGAATAACATTTTCTAAATATTTCCCAATGTAAGAGATATTAATTATTCATAAATTAATTATTAAGAAATGCTTTTAAATTATAACTCTCAGTAATCTACATTAAAGACTACTTGATGGTGCAGTGAATACCTATCAAATGCAGAATAATCTGTTACAAAGCTGTGAGATTTGTTCTTTTTTAAAATGTAAAAGAGTTTGGAATGCAATGAAAAGACTAGACATGCCTAAATGTAATTTCGAAACAATAAATAAAGTTAAAATTGCAAGACAGTTTGTTAAGAAGAGAAAGCAAAAGTAAAATGTGCATCATTCTAAGGAAACTGCACATTTATATTTGGGGTATTTTCACTTTCAGCATTTCTACCAATGTGCTGGATATTTGTCATGAAAAAGGATGTTGAAAATGCTTACCTCTTAAACAAAATACTGCAGTTATTACCTGTTTAAATCTGAAAAAAGATAAAATTCTTATTCAAGCTTGTACAGTACATTGAAGATCTTATTTGAAGAAGAGGGGATAAAAAAAAAAAGAGTTATGTAGTTGCTGTGAATCTTTCTTTAATCTTCTACTGAATGTTTAGGAGTTAGCAAATTCTTTGTTGTCTCTAGAACTGCTTTATTTTCCCTTCCTAATTAATCTTCTCATTTTTTGAATTCTCCATTTCTTCAATAGTAGAGAATAATGCCAATGAGGATGTTCAAGAGTTTTTCCTTTAGAAAACACTTGGTAGCTTATGGAGCGCATGTGGGTTTTTTAACAGTGGGAAGGATCAGAGAAATTGGATTTGAGGTGTTTAATTAAGTCCGTTCACAGACAAATGGTCTTGATGAGTGACAGGTTGGCATGGTTAAGTCCACCAGGAAAAACAGCAATTAGAATGAACCTGTGGACTCTGCATCACAATCTTTTCAAGTTCAAGCCACAGAACTAATTTAGAAAAGAACTAACGTGATGTTGACAGAGAATCAATAATGAAAGGCACCATAGGATATTTCACTAATGTGAAGTTGCTTTAACCCCACCCTCCAATTCAACATTTGTTCACAATTTATTCAGTTTTAACTCTCCTGTGGTGTAGTGGTTTATGAATGTGCATATATATTATATGTTTTTTATCTTTACCCCCTTTCATAAAAATGTTGAAAATAAAATTACTTATGGATTTAAAATCTCTGTTTAGTGAAATCAGTCAATTTTACATATGCTAAATATATTTTAAAATTCTGAGTTCCATTGATGACAAATACTTTCTCTGACAACATTTAGGATAGAAATAATTAATATAATGCACAGCAGTGTAAGTTCGTGTTCATATCTTTAGAACTAAGGCAAATATTTGCATTTGTGTATCCATTGAGAGGAATGAATCCACTTCATATGTGCCTAGTAAGTTCTGCTGTTATGTTAGGTATCATTTTTATTTTACTTACTGTCTAAAGAGTTTCAGTTTTTGTTTCTTTTCTTGGCATATTTCTTTTATTGGTTCTGTACATTTATTCAAGTAGGAATTGATGTTAAATTGACATTCAACATGTTTTCTACATATAGAAAAATACATTGTCAATTTTTTTTTTCATATGAAAGTGCAGATGTTTTCCTGAAGAGAGACTGGCAAAATCTTTGAGTAGTTGTGGAGATCAGGGGACGTCTCAGATGATGGAAGGAGGCTAATGCCACACTTATCCACAAGAAGGTCTTAAAGGAGGATTCAGAAAATTCCTGGTCCATTAGTCTTGTTTCAGTCCCTGGGAAAATTATGGAATGGATTCTCCTGGAGGCATCTACAGGTCAGATGAAGCACATGATTGGAAAAAACAGCATAGATCGGCTGAGGGCGAATCATACGTGACAAACCTGGTCACCTCCTACAACTGAGTAACCTGCATGGTTAATGTGAGTTGAGCAATAAACATTGCCTGGATTTTTCCAAAGCTTTTAACGCAGTTTCCCAGTCTCCTGCCTGAGAAGCTGGTGTGTTACTGCCTGGACAAATGGTCTGTGCAATGGGTGGGGAACTGGCTGACAGTCAGCACCCAGAGTGAGGTGGGAAGTGTCTCCTCCTCAAACTGGCAACCTGTCCCAAGTGGGTGGGGTCCCCAGGGATCAATATTGGCCCTGACACTGATTTGTGTCCTCCTTAGTGACCTGGAAAATGGGATCAAGTGTACTCTGAGAAGTTTGCAAATGAAACCCAGAAACTGGTTTGAGACGTCGGTAACTGGATGTGAAGAATCCCGCCTTTTTTATTTACATAGAACTTTTAGAGGGGAGAGAGATGAACCAGTTAAAGTTCAGACACTTTGTTCAAAAATGAACATGCAAGAAGAAGAAATTGCATTCATGACAGTGGCGTTTAGTGGGGAACTCAAAGGATTGAGATTCCTATTAGGAGACAGCAGAATGCAGAAGAGGGAGCAGTGATGTTTTTCCTTGAAATATGGTTTCCTAAGAAAACCTTTGAGTTCATCACGGTGCATCCTCTGCCAGGTTTTAGAACTAAGTTACTAGTTGGGAGGGGAAAAATAGGTGACAGTCACACTTTTACTTTAGAGAGGGTGAACCTTTGGATTTTGGAGTCAAATTCAGAACTGCTGAAATGACAAAGTGATTTTTTTATTTCTTTTCCTCTCCATGGAAAACCATGCTATCAGGTAAAAGACAGCCTTAAAGACTGTGGTTTGTTCTCATGCTCCATGGGACAGTGTATCATTAATTGTTTCTGTTAATGTGCCCTTCCTGTGCTTCTAAGATGTAATTTCAAAGCATTTTCATGCTAGTTGAGACTCGAGAAGAGCACACACAGAATTCTGTGCACTGGGGCATATTGAGTTCATTCTCATTAGGTGTTTGCTAAATCTCTAGGATACTAAAACAAGTTTCTTGGAATTAATGTGCAGCAGTTATTTCAATTAAACATTTGCTAAAGGCTTTTAATGTCCTTATCAGTAAAATTCAATGTAAGCCTAAGATTAATTTGTTCATGATTGTGCGGTTCTTTGGAAATACAAACTACTAAATAAGAAAGAAATGCTATTATTGTACTATCTTCTAGATTCTGCAGTACCATGATAACTTTCTGCTAATACTTCTCTTCAGTGCTGGAAATGCATAAAATGTAGCTTGCCTAACAGTTGAAATGCTGATGAATATCAGTTATATGCAGAATTATTTGCATAACTTTATCAGATAAACATACTTCTGTGCATTATGGCTCATCTTTAGCTGTAACTTTAGTATATTTAAAGCTTAGCAGAGGCAGATGGAACAATCTGAGATACAGAAAAGTTTACATCTCCATTTAAAAGAAAAAGGAGGGGGTGGAACAAAAAAAATAAACTGTGCTGGCAGTGTCCCAGGCAGATAGAGAGGTTGGTGCTAGTGTCTAATGATTTATTACACTGACACTTGTAACTTTTCAAAACAGTGGTTTCAGGCTCAAAATTTAAATATCACTCCAGAACAGAAGTGGGAAAATTTGCGTCATTGTTTTTTGTTTCAGTGTGATGTTCCTGTGCCTTGGGATTGCAGCCGCAGAGAAGCAAGGAAACTTGTCTTTGCCCAATACAGCACGAGTGTGTAATCTATATTTACTATCTAAGGCCCAATTCAGTTATCACTTAATCACATATTTAAATACTATTGGTCACAACAGCCCTTAAGCAAATGTTTACACTTTGGTTTAAGTGTGTCATACTTTCCTGAACACATCAAAGCCAAAGGAAACCGGGGCTTGTGCAGGTGAAATCCCTCAGCAGAGGCTGCAGAGCTGGGGATCAGCACTCCAGTGTCTCATGCAGTCAGGCCTGTGCATTACTTGCTGAGCTTCACTGCTTTTGGCCTTTTGAACCTTTAAACCCAGCAGAGGCCAACAGGAAACTATTTGAATAGAAAATCACAAGTCCAAATAGAACAGTGGCATTCTTTAGAAGTATGCCTAATAAAAACCTTTTTCTACATTTTTCACTCAAGTACTACATGGTTTCAGCACCGTTTTCATACCACACACAAGAAAGCAAAAAGTCCATTTCAGCATGAAGTTTGTTTTTATTTTTTTACCTAAGAAATATTTGTTATTTAGATCAAGGAATCTCAGAAACAAACAAGACTTTGGCATCTTGTACAGTAGTTTTAGGTAGGTTTTGGTCCACATTTGAATCTTTCTTTAGTTCAGACTTTGGTGATTTTGTTTCCTCCTAATTTGTTTTACAAGAACTTTGTCCAAGTTCTGTCCGTTCTAAATTAATAAAAAACCCTGTACACGCCATGGTGTTAAATCAGCCCATTAGCTGTTTCACCAATTGCTTCTTTTCTCTCTTTTTCTTTTCTTTCCATTTTTTTTTAAAGTGTTTCTATCACTCTTGCCAGCTGTGTCCTATTTCCAAAGCTTCATCTACTCGCACAAAACAGCTTGGAATGGTGAGGTAGATTTTAGGAGATTAAAGATTGCACTGTAATACACTAGACTTAATCCTAATGCCAGTAAACTCTTTATATGCTATCCTCCCCTCAGGATTACAAAGATTTATGTAACCATATTTTTTTCACATCCAAAGGAGCTTAAAGGAATAGACATAGATTGTTCTGGGTGTTGAATAAAAGCAGTAAGCCCAGATCAAGTTTTTTTGTTCCTCAGATAATATACCAGAATGTAGCATTTTCAAACTGAGTAGTCATAGGGGACAGAGTTGAATGGGGTGAACGGGGAATGTTTACTCTGATCTTAAATGTATGTCTTCATGATGTAGTGGCAAACAATATCTATAAAAGCAGAAGTAGGAAAAATGTCCTGTCTAACAGTGTTTAATGTCACAGGAGTTTTATTACCTAAGGTTTGCCTCTCCTGGGTTTTAGCATTAAATATTCACTGACGTAGCTGTGTACTCGATTAAGGTTGCCGATTGGTTTTCCAAGTCACGTTATGTGAGAAACATAGTAAGGATTGTAATGAAAGTTGTTTTACAGACAGCAATGTATCAAGAGCTATCATACGTTTTTATGTCTTGCTACAAGGAAAGCTCTTAAAATATCATTATCAGAACTATGAATATTCTAAACTGATGTTCCCTCAATATTTAGCTTAAGCTTTTAAAATTTTAGAAGACATAGCTGTGTGTGAGTGGTGATTTGCTGTCTTCAGTCTTTGCTGGAAGGTTACTGTAGCAGCAAATATCTCTGACTTTGTTTGGTTTCTGCTGTTTTCAGGGTGAGTGAAAGACTTTACCTTTTGTTTACCTATACTATTTTGACATTACATACCTCTTTTCTGCACGTGTTGACACTATCTTCTCTGCTGAATGATGATTGCATGTTTTTCTTTTTGTGAAGAAATGAAAAGAACACGAGGGTAAAATGGTATCTCAGGAGATTGAGTCTTTTTATTGGAGTGAAAAACCATTCAAACAAGGCCTAGCCTATTTGGATGACATTTTTCACTACCAGGATGTCTAATGCTTTGGGGTTTTTTTAAGTAGAAAACGTAATTTTAGCATTAACTGACTTCTAAAGGAATAAAAGGATAATTAAGAAACTCCAACCCTCAAACTCACACTTGAAACCTCCAAAACCAAGACAACCAGCTGTAACACAGGAAAATGCTCAACAAAAATTGCTGGCTTATCTTCCAGAGGAGATGAAAACATTAAAAAATTGCGACCAGCCCTCATTATTTTTAAAAGTAGACAGATAGGAGAATGTTTGATTTCACTGAACTTCTGAATTGCTTCAACAAAGTGCTTATTCAGTGGGCAGACTCAGAGAGAGGAAGAAAGGATGAGAGAAAAGCACCTCATGTACAAAGCAAAGTCTATTTATAGCTGGTATCTCAACAATGTCTTTCATACAGGGGAAAAGATAGAAAACATTGAAGTGTCTTTTGCAACAAACGGTCATTTTGAAAAGTGGAGCTTCATCACCTTTTCAGAGGTGCACAGAGCCCTTGACAGCTATTCTGTAACTATATGCAGGGAGATATATGAGGTGCAGTTCTTAGCATTTTATCAGCCATACAAAAAAAAAAAAATAAAAACATAGTCTGATACTTTGAAAAATGAGTGGAAAAAAAATGTTCCCATCTTTGGTGATGTCTGAAAGTTCAAAATACTTAAGAAGCAGTGTTCTGCTTTTATCCTTTATTTTCCTGTTAAAAAAATGTCATAGTGTATGTTACTTTGGTTTCTGTAAATGCACTTTATGTTGTAGGATATACACAGTCAAAGAAATATATTTACAGAAAAGGAAAGAATGTAATTTAAAAACAATTTCAATGTTCTCATGTCTTCCTTTATAGGAAGTGTAAATCCTGTGTCCCCTCTGCAGGGGCAAGGAACCATTATCAGTCTGGGTGACCACTCTTTCTTGCAACATGGAACGCAGGAAATTAT
This sequence comes from Atrichornis clamosus, assembly GCA_013400975.1. Taxonomy (NCBI): domain Eukaryota; kingdom Metazoa; phylum Chordata; class Aves; order Passeriformes; family Menuridae; genus Atrichornis; species Atrichornis clamosus. The sequence goes on along the minus strand of WBMZ01006400.1, from coordinate 343,748 downwards.
GTAATTCTATAGGAAATGTTATCAGAGAGCAAAGAAAGGAAATCATTGATTTATCTGAGCTGTCACAAGTCCAGTCTTCAAATGTTCTAATTGTGACCAACAGATGAACTTGCTTCTGATCTCATTAATGTCAATAATATTGGTTTGTTTTGGTTTTCCCTGTGCAGGATTAGAGGGCTATCTGTCTATTTCTCCATGGTCACTAGATTTATATAATTCTGAATCATGTTGTAAACTTTTTGATGTGCTTACCTATTTTAGACTATAAGTATTTTAGATTATTATTAATGTTGCATTGCAGATGAAAAGAAAGAGGAATTCAAGGATACCCATGAAATTCTAAACTGGCAGAGAAAGTACGATACTTGCAGCAAGAGAGGAGTGTTACAGTAGCAGGAGTACTGCTGCTCTTCAGCATAGCAAGTGCTGAGAATGGGAGTCTCAGGTGCTAACACACAGCTTTTGTGGTGTGTGTGGTATGTAGTGGTTTTCATCCAAAAGACTTAAAACATTTACAATTCCTATTTTATTAAACCTTATAACACTTTTGTGAGATAATGGGAAAATGCTCCCCAAATCTGACTGTAGAAGCTAAGATTAAAAAAAGCCAGTCGGAGTAGCAAAAGCAAATCACAGCTTTTAATTCATACCGTATGAAGCCCTGAGAGCTGCCTTGCTGTGTTCTTCACTGAAAATTCAGTATCCAAAGGGTCATAAGAGTAACAGCACCCTGCATGGCCAGTAAGCAAAAAGAGCATTTAATTATCAATTTTAAATTACAAAAGGACAGCTTATGTACTAAAGTAGATTATCCCTAACTGTGAATTAATGTCCCCACCATGCAAGAGACTTTACTGATGCAGCTGAGTCATTCTGCAAATATGATCATAGAAGGTATTGGTGTTAGGCTTAAGTGTGTGTGTTGAATTGGCTCAAGAATGATTGGCAGCTTGTTGCATCTGTTGATGGCTGGGGTTTGAAATTTTGGGGGTTACTATCCATTGTTGAGAAGCAACAGAGCATCAGCAGAGAAAACATTTCAACCAGGAGAGAGCAAAGGACTATGGAAAGTGAAGGTGTCTTCTGGGAGAGTTTAGTTAGCCAGAAAGTGTTGGGACCTTGATAATGAGATGGCCTGAAATCCCTCAGGTGTTGAAAAACTCTTCAGGGTTGCTGAGAAATATCATGGCTTGATCATAGTCTAAATTCCACACTGGCCATGTATTCCACAGAAAATGCTTCCTTATGCTTTCTCCAGATATTTTTTTTTTCTCTTTTTTCTCTCTGGCATATGTGTAAAAGTGCAACTGAGAAATTGTTCCATGTAATGATTCACTCTTCTGCTTTAGATACATGAAATATGAGTGAACTCTCCCTAAGTAGTAGATAGAGGTGTTTCTCTAAATTTTAGAAGTATAGTTCATAGGAAGCTTTATTAAATGGTTATATCACAGCACAGTTCAGTTATCTCTATCATCATAACATCATAGGCCAGGAAAGGTTTCATTTTTTAATTTGATTGGAAAGGCACATAGAAGAGATTGCACTAAAAACATCATCCATCTGCTTCTATTACTCTTTAAGGAATATTGTAAAAACCACAAGATTTTATAATATTGCACACAATTTGCTACATGAAAAGCCTTGACACTTACAAAATGTTTTTAATGCAGCCTGATTTTTTATATATAGGTCTTCTGAGCACCTCTCTTTTTTTATCCCCTTAAATCTGTGAAGTCCTTCAAATAGAAAGATGTTACAGGCATTTAGAATGTCAGCATTATATCTGGGTCAGGCAAGTCACATCAGCAAGTCCCTTAACATCCCCCTCTCTGCTCAATTCTTGCTATGCCCATGATATATAACCAAGTTTAAACTCCCAGGCTCATTTTAGGCCTTCAGCGTATTCCAATAGCACTTAGTGATTTCTAGGATGAAACACAGGGAATTTCCTCCAGAAAGAGTTAAACTGTTTTAAGCAAACAGACCTTCCAGGGAATAGTGCTAGACTGGACAAATTCCCACAAGAGCTGAGTGTCATTACAAAGCTTCCACTCCAGATGTGAGACACACTTCTTCAATCTTGCTTTTTCTTAGTGCATACTCAATGTTCAGTGTGGCAGGTTAATTTCAATCTAGAAATAAAAACCTAATCCAAACATTTTGTCTTGTGGGTAATAAAGATGCTATTAAGTTTGTCTGCTATATTTGTGGCAGATGTGCAGGACCCAGTTGGGTCCTTTTTTAAAAATGCATCAGATGTGAAAAGTGCAGTCACTGTTACTGTCAATTTGTAATGGTCTGTTAAAAAACAAATTAAAAATATCTGTGCATCACTGTTGTCAAACATAGGGATCAACACTGAATAGCCAACACAGAAATATTAGAGCAATGGCAAAATTTCCCCTGTCCTGGATTTGTAGCTTCCAATGTGAATACTGCTGAATGCCTTGAGTATTTGTTTTAAAAAGAGAGAATTGTAAGGTTTGTTGACAGTGTTGGAGATATTACGATCAAATCATTCATTTAGAATGAAGGTCACTGCAGTAGCTCAGATGTAGTAAAGCTTGTAGTGAAAGCTTTCCTGGTCTTTTTCACAATATTGATGAATCTTCTATATACCTAGATTAATTTAACCGTAAGACTGTATTTAGCTGGGAGGTGATAGCCTTACCTGCTTTAGTGTGGAGAGATTTAATTGCTTCACCCCAAAAATAAATGTTGTAAAATGAAAAATAACCCTTATACACTGGAGACAGTTTATAATGATAATTTCCCCCTCTAACATCCTCTATTTGACAGTAAAGATTGAGCCTTTCTGCTGTTGAATTACCCCCTCAAAACAGCTTGAGGAAAGAGGTTCATGTTAACCCAAATTGCTGAAATTGTCACAGAGCCCATTGTAATGACTGGTAAAATGAGCTTCAGTGATCTGATGATTCATCTTAATCAATTGCCTAGTCTCGTGTATAAAATTGTCTTTCTCAGTGATACATGTGGATAATACAGATACAGCATTAATCTCACCAGATACTGCATAATTAACCATGCCCATTTATCTTCTCACACACATGTGCATCATTAGTAACAACTACAAAATCAGCTGAGAGCCAGTTTCAAAAAGAAAATAGAGAAATTGGTAAGAAAACTCTTAAACTGAGTCCAAATACCTTTAAGTCTGAATACTAGTTTTAATAAAAATGGTTGTAGATGTCATTATATTTTGTGTCATATATGCACAAGTTGAAGGTTTGTATCCTAACAAAAAGGTGGTTGTTTGACCTATTAATCTGGCAGAACAGAAGATGCTTTGTTGTTTGTTGTTTTGGTTTTTTTCTACTCTGAAAAAACTAAGTTGTCAGCCTTTCAAACCAACAGTCGTAAGAGATGTGCTAGAAGCTATTTGATTTAGAAATTAATTTATTACAGATGCATGTTCTTTGTAATTAGGTTAACAGATGTTATTAACAGGCTTTTGGGTGTCAATATTCTAATATCTCATGAGATGGCAAGACACTTCCATCTGTTTCTGGGTGCCAAAATGGGTAGTAAGGCTTGCTTCTAAGCTTATTGTCTTCCACAACAGAAATTCTTGGCTATCCTAGTATTGTCTGAATGTTAGTGGTAGTTTTATTAACGAGCAATACCTACACAACATAATGTCTAACTTACAAGCCACAGTAGCAGAACAGTGATCACAGCTCGTGTGTTTCACATGCACAGCAAGTCAGAATCTGTTGTATTGATATGTGGGATTAGCACATCTCACATAATGAGGGGATTCCACTTCTATGTACAACTGAGAGAAATGAATAGAGCAATTCTCTTTTTATGAGCCATGATAAATAATCTACCAAATATCTCTATCTTCATTCATCTAAATATCAGCTCAAACAGTTGTTCTAGTCATGAATAGTTTGAAGTTTCCCCCAAATTGTTTAAAATAACTAGTTTTTATTGCTGTCAAATATCAGAAGAGTTTGTTGTGAGCATAATACTGAGAATTCATAGAACCTAAACTCTTAGTAACTAAACTAGAGCAATTGTTTTTAGATATCGACATGCATTCCAGAAGGAGGTAATTGACTGTGATTGACTTTTTTTTTTCTAAAGTGTCTCTACTATATTTTAATTGTGTTGCTAGTGTATTTTCCAAAAGTTTCTTTGAATTGGAAATACGTGTACATCGGCTGGAAGCACATGCAGTCCAACGAATTGATTAGAAGATTCACTGAGGTATGGCAAGAAGTTTCTTGGTGTTTACTTTTCATATTGAGTGCTTACTGCCACCATGTTTTATAAACCTTGTCTGCCCTTATTCAGTTCAGCATACTAAAGATGAGTTTCAAAGGCGAATCAAGAGAAATTGTTTGTAACTTGCACTTTTCCTTCAACACTTTCCACATGACAAGCTTAGACTTGCTTAGACGTATTCTCACTTCCTTGTCCAGGGCTTATTGATTTGCACAGATCACTTCTGAGTTAACAGAAATATAAGAAGCCTGGACTGGTGTTTATATGCCAAGGCATCTTGGTTTAGGAAGAAAAAGGACATAAAATGTATATTAATATTGTATATTTCTACTCTAAATTAAGCACATTTTTCCAGCATCTTGACACATAAACTGTACTAACACAGTTACCTTAGAATAAGACTTCCTGATATCTGACATTGCATTCACTGATGTGTAACTCTCCACCACCACACACATTCCCTCTGCATTTGTCCCTGTGCTTCATCAGAATGAATCAATCAGAAGTATATTTTCTGATGCATAAGTCACCACAGCCTTGACTTTAGCAGGTTCTGTAGGGGTCACAGGGAAGAGTGGAGGTTTGTCTGTAATAAGCCTTGCTTGAGTTATTATTATGGCTGCCTTAGAGTGCTGTAATAAATGAGTGACTATGTGGATGTGAAATAGCCTACTTCACTGCAGTTTCATTTTGTTTCCCAGCCTTTGGAACAAAGATTTCCTCATCCACAATAACTTCTGTGTACCTTTTATCACATTCAGAATCAGAAAGATTTACATCGCTCCAGCTCAAAGAGTAAATAAAGAATATTTCAGCATGTCAGTCAGCCTAAAACTCCCACAAGAAATGTCTCTGGGGGTAATACTCAGCAGTGACACTGTTACTGCACTTGGGAGAGGAGCATTCAGACCTTCCTGAATTAGACTGTGCTCCTTGAAGAATGTGAATCTCTCTGCATTGATGGTACGTTTATGAGTACACTTTCTTTGCTTGTGTACTCCAATGGGGAATCTGTCTTCAATCTCACAGAACTTTGACAGTGTGTCTCATAAACATACAAATTGGGCAAGTTTCTTTTGCAAACTAATCAAATTCCTGCCGGTAACCTTGGCCATCTTTCTATTTTAAGTATGAAAACATACTCATCCACCTCTATCAAGTCATGACTAATTGATAGGAATATTACCATGTTTAAATGTTGTTATTCAGCCTCTGGTAATCTAGGAGAAATAGAAAATACAGTTTTTAGTAGTGGAATCTATGATGTGTCTTCATAAAATGCCCTGTCATCTGCTAAATTAATAAGATGCTTATGGTCATTACAGTAGCTTAGCTATTATTCTTATGAATTCTTGACTGATTTGGTGATATTTCTATTCAAAGTGGTACTAATATTAGGTGGTTTTATCCTTGTAACGGTGCTGTGTGGATGAAAGGCACATCTGACCCTGCTTTATAGAAATAACTTTGAGCTTGAGCATAATGAATGCTTGGAGAGCACCACGTGATCCATGGCTAACAAATACCACAGGAGTGACTGTGAACAGCGAGCCTCTTAAAGCTCTCCTTTGTGACCTGTACGTTGTTGGGAATGTTGTAATTTCCCAGACTAAGGCCTTGAAACTGTGGTTATGGGTGTAACTCTGTAACAGTGCATGAACCCTAACTTTAAAAGCTGTGAAGGTGGAGTTTTGTTTCATTTAAGGTTCCTCTTTTTCTTGAGGATTTGGAGTTGAGGATTCAGTGACTGCATTTATTATTTCAGTGGGAATGGTGACAATTGTGGAGGCTTTCCCAATGTTTAGGCCTTGTTCTTCAAATATCTTCCAAATTATCCTGGTGCCTTGGAAGAGCTGGTCTGCAGCACTGAGATTTGATGCTGCTCTGAGCAACTGAAAACAAGATCTTGTATAGGAGAAACAGGTCTTCAAATAACCTTGAAGGAAAAACAGTGCCACCCATCATATTCAGTGAGATATAAAATGTTGAAATCAGAGGCCAGACCTATTTATATCAGTGTTTATGAATAAATTCTACTACAGGTGGAATTATCAGTGGTAAAATTGCACAGCAGTCTAAGTCTTCTCTTTGTATTACAATACTGGCTCTTAAAAACACTTGTCATCTTCTGAAAGTACAGAAGAAAGGATACAATTAACTCTCAAATGGAGTTCTGGGAGTATTTCTGCTCTTTATGAGCACAGAGAAGATTGCTTCGCAGAAAGGAAAGTTTATCTTCAACACTTGTTCTGGCAGGTTACATAGCATTATGCATAATATTTCTAAAAATGCTCTACCATTTTAAAAATCATAAAGACAGAAAGTTTAGCTTAAATTTTTGAGACCAAAATGGTAGAATATGGCAGGCAAAAAAATTTATCTGTAAGTTGAGAGATAGATTTCTTGTTGTACTGACAAACTTAAAAAGCACCAATTTATCTCTAATTTAGGTGAGAATATTAGAATTAAAATTATTATTTAAATAATTTTGTTTAATTCAAACTGCTGACTTCAGGAGGGAGAGAAAACTGTGTATGCTGCTTCAAAAGAATTTGGCTACACATGTGGAGATGATATATGCACATCGCCTACTATACACACCATATATTGTATTTCTTTTAGCCAACTGTAGTATTTCTCTCTATAAATGCACTAAAATAATTACATGCTCCTATTAAAAATCTCCTATGAAAGAATGATTGGATATCTTTTTTCTTTATACCCTCAAGGCTATGATAAAAAGAATATTGCAATTACTGAAATTATTTTAAAGAGGTATAAGCAAGCAAAAGAATTTTATACCTGCTCTTCCTAGTTTGGAGCTGCAGATAAGGAATGCAATTGATGTCATTTAATTGTAAAACTACTGCATCAGAAATATGGGCACAATTAGACAGTCCCATCTGAGATCAGAATCATAAAATGAAGTCCATCACAAAATACCTTCACTGCCATTTGCAACTTTGGAACTGTTCCTTTTGGAGATTGGAGAAAGGTTAAAAATCAGGACTGAAAGCCCTAGAGCTTTCTTGTTGCTGCAAAGAGATAGAGTTATCTTAGTGATAATGTAGTTTTCCTAAGTTGTGGGAAATGAATAAATCTCATGCCTTTCTCATATTTAGCCAATTTACCTAATATTTAAAGAGCAGTTGTTCAATAAGTATTTTCATAGCTGTGGATGATTTTCTATATAAAAGTGGTAATAATGAGTAACTGTCCTGATAGACTGAATTATTTTGTCCATAAGAATAATAAAGATCTACTGAACACATTCACCTGCCTTCCATTTTTTGATACACATCCCAGATTTTTAGGTTGCATGAGGAAGAAACAGAGTTATGCAGAATTGGATTTTCAAAGTTCAGAGATTAGTTTCTTGTAATTAGATTTTTATAATGCAAGTATTTTAAGATTTTATTTTAGTATTGAGCATAGAGTTTATCAGTGCATGCAGTCAGGATTCTTACTGTAAAAACACCTTAAATATTGCCTCAAGATATGGTAGTGCTAATATGAAAGGACTGATTTTACCTGCTCTTCTGTTAAAAGCAAAACAAGAATAGGTTTCTCTAACAGTAAAAATAATGAACAATTAACAAGCTAAATCAAAATTTCACAGATAGCGGGCCATCTATATGTATTCAGACTTTAGGAAAAAGACTACAATAAGTTTTAATCAAATTTCACAGCTGCTGAAATATATTCATGCCTTATTTGATTGACGAGTCTAGCACAAATAACTAAATCTATAAAGCAAAGTGTTACATTTAAGGTCAGGCATGTCATACTCATCTACCTGTGTTCAAAATGCAGAGCCCTGATATACTGTCCTTATTTCCAGAAGATTCTATTCCTTTCCTTTCTCAACTTCATTTTTATCTACTACCCACAGTAGTACTTCTCCAGAGGACTGAAATGAACCTGATGAATGCTATTAGTTTTTTTAGAATACACTAATAATTGCTTACATTGTTGATTATTTTCTTGTGTTCACATATTTAGAGATTCATTCAGCTTGCTTCGTGTATCAAGCAAATTTCAACTAAATGGGCGTGTCCCTAAAACCCTACACTTTTATGTTGTGTTTCTTCGGTTGATATCAGTCCTTCTCTTAGGAAGCTGCTTTGGTGAGCTGGGTTCATGGAAGAGACAGATATGGCACAAAGAATCATTGGAGAGGAAACTAGGAATAAAATGGGTCTTAACAGCACCTGAGAATAAATAGACGGCAAAACAATGGGAAGACCCTGATTTAATCTGTCTAACAGTCAGCATCTTATTGAGTTTAAATAACTAAAATATTTCTCCCAGAATTAGCTGGAGGAAATTAAACAGAATACTTGATTTATATAGGTGGTGTCTAGATTTGAAGAGTTAAAGAGGATGATGGTCCTCTAGACATCTAGAAGTATAATTTTTAGGCACGGACTCTAGCTAAGAAGGAAGAACATTTGAAAAATACTTTTGAAAATAAAATACCAAGGCAATGGAGTGGTGATGGGAGAATATAATATCAGGAAGGACTATCTGAGAGAGGATTATGGGAAGATGCAAATGTGCCAGCTGCTGGGAAATTCCAATGATGTCAGAGACTGAGACTTGTGGTTAAGATGAGACATGGCAGACCATCTAAGAATTGCTTGGAAAGCTCTGGCTCCTGAATTCTGCCTTGCAAATGACAAAAAAGGATATGACATAGTAATAACAATGAGCAAGAGCATAGAATTTTCAGTTATTAACTATTTACTAGTAACATAAAATATTTTGAAAAAAGCTAACTTTGCCTAGAATTGAATTATGACATATTCTTAAATTAGGGGACAGGATAAATAGCTTAGACTTTGAATTTTCAAACTATCAATTTTTTAAAAATTGGTGTCTAAGTGAGATCATTAATATGTCTGATCTGGTCTTTTGTATGTGTGAAGATTGGTGTCCTGGGCTGTGTAGAGTTCCTTTACTAATAACCTGGACTAATAGTCCTTGTTGAGCTACTGTAGTCAGATCTTGCAGTTTCTTTAATATGCATGTTGGACATTCTCAGTCATGTCTGAAGGATTGGGAAGAAATCTTGAATCTGATGATCAAAGAAACAGAAGAATTCTGCACAAGTCAGCTCCATATTTAAAATTGTTTAGTGTCCAGAGTCAGATTTCAAGGAAAAAATCACTTGTGAGATGAAGGGAAAAAAAAAAACTTAGTCGGATGCTGAAAAATGTATAATAGGGTTAAATTAAATATTCATATTTGTAAAGCTTTCATATAAAGTTACATATGTGTCAGGCATTGAACATCAGGAATTTGTCTGAAGTAGTTTTATGCGTTTTCGTAACTGTGTTTTTGTATGATAATTATGTGAAGGACTTGTGTAGTATAAAAATTAGTTTTAGAACAAATATTGCTGTAGTGAATGCACAAAGTAGAGTCTCTATGCAGTCAATAGGGATTTTTGATTCCATACAGCATTAGCAACCTGCTGTAGAAAGCCTTCAGACACTGCATAGCTCAAAGGGACTGAATCAGAAAAAAGGAATTTGCTTGAAAAATTAAACAAAATGTCCATGCATCTGAATGTAACTGTGAAGGTGAATAAAAGTCTCTTAGAGTAAAATGTATATCTTGTACTTATACTATGGCAAATATGTTACTTCATTGTCAATCCCAAAAGCCTCCATGTAGCTCAAATGGCAAACAGTGACTAAAAAGAGTATTACAATTGCCTTGTGTTATGTATTGCTACCTCTTTCTCAGGGAAGAAAAACAAGAAACCAAATAAAAATTAATTGGGATCATAGAATTAAATTTATAAATATGAGAGAGAGACAACTTGTCATGATTCTGAAAGTGTTCATCTTATATCAGGTGTCTGTGACACTTCAAGAATGAAAAGGAGCTGGCATCAGGCTGCTTCTGGCAGGCCCCATCCTCTGCTTAGCTGGGCACTGGGAAGGCTGTGGGTAGGTGATTTATGTGGCACACTCAGCATCCTCCAGCCTCAAAGAGCCTTTTTGTTCTCTTGAGCTCTCTTTTGGCCTCATGAAAGGTTGCATTTCATAAATTAAATATTGTGTTAAGGGGAAAAAACATCTTTGAAAATATTACTATTGATTGTAATAATTCCCAGACTCAAAAGTAAGTGAATTTTACCTGCAGTGTCGGTTGGCAGATGGGTTTGTTTATTACCACCTGTTCTATCTGAGACAGCAGATGTATCTGTAAGCTGGTAATACAGTATTTAGTAAATGGCCATCTTTCTGCACTGATTTCAATGTATTTGGGCTGAAAATCCAATCCCTTCCTTCTGAAAATGGTAATGACGACTTAGGTATATTGTTTTACTTAGTTATTCTAGGAAGCTACTTTATTCCCTCAGAATAGAAACATATGTAATGTTATAACATAGCCCTATCTCAAAGCAATTAAAGCAATCTCTATTAAGCTTAGTCAACATCCATTAAAATTATTTCAGACATTTGTGTTTTGCTGGATTTTTTCTAATGAGCTTGGAAAAAACCCAAGAAGTGATGAGATGATAGATCTGCTAAACTAGATCTGTTCACATACTACTCTTACTAATTCATTCTATGTTTTTTACCTCCAGGCTACTCAGGAGTTCTCAGACTCTTTCTCAGTCAATACCTTTTAATTTTCAGAACTGCTTTGTGGGCAGAATAATATACACTTTCATGGAAATGTAAAATAAAACAATCTACGGATTTTATTCATCTAAAGGTCATATTTTGTGCTTGTTAAAAGATAACATGGTAGTTTATTAAAATTTTCATTAATATTCAGTGAGTTCTTAGCTCTCACTATAACTTCACTTGGTATACTGAGATGATAGAAGAGTTGATTTTCTTAATTTAAAACTTGTGCATAGGAATTCTAAGTTACTTCATTAGAAAGATGAGCTGATCAGAATAGAAAGATGTTAGAAAACAAAGAGATTTTATACAACCTGTAATAACCTGAAATTAAATTAAATTAAATTAATTGATTCTATGATGAATTAAAAGTTTGCATGACTAAGTGCTCATTAAATGGCATGTTTTTATTACTGTGAGAATTGAAAATACTAAACATCAAGGTTTTCCTTTTAATTAGAAACATTTCCAGAACTTTCTGTGACGCTTAAGTTCCCCAAAGAAATATCTTGTAGAATTTGTTAGATAAAATTTTCTGAAAGATAAATTGTGCTATGCTATAAAACCTGGTTTAGAAAGGGAATGTGGTGTAGTGTGTGTATATACAGTGGGTGCACACTTGTGCTTCTGTTCTCTAAGCTGAGGAATTCTAGTCTCTTTGATTGGTTGCTTGGGAAACAGCTCTGCATCATTCATCAATATTATTTATTAATTCTTTCCCCTCTTGTTTGTAATTTTGCTGAGTTGAGGGCGACAAGAGCTGCGTGCAGCACACAAGATGCAGGCTCATCACACATTTATATGGTGGCGTAGGGATGGGTTTTTTTCTCTTCAACACAATTTTTTTCTCCTAGTAAAGCATATTGAAGTCCCTGAAAAGTCAGAGAGGGATGGGAGGTGGCAACATCACAAAACAGCTGAAATCCGTGTATCAGAATTTGTAAATTGCAAAGCCTGCTAATGAGTTTCACAGTTTCTGTCCCCAGAAAACTGCTGAACAGGGGTACTTAGCGACTTTAATGGAAAAGAAGGATCCTCTCAATGCTCTCTAGCGTGTTGTTTGAAAGATGGCTTGGTGCTGAGAGCTGCAGTGCTAAATCACAGAATCCAGGACTGCTCTGAAAGCTGGAGGTCTCATGTTTGCTACACCTCAGGCTTCAGGAGATGCTTTTGTGTGGTTAATGAGCTCTAACATGGACAAAAGTACAGAGGACCTTCTCCTGGTGCCTGGCGTGTAAAATGCCCAGAGATCCTACTGTCAGTGAACTAGCCACTCTGCCAGAAGCATCAAGGGATGCTAGAAACTCCCAATTCCACTCAGATTGAGAAACAAATCTTATATTAAATGATTTAACGTGTTTATATTCATTTATTACACGAGGTTCAGTTTGTTTGTTCCATGGATGCCATAGCTTTTAGGAAAGGATTAGGTTGCATAAACAAAGAATTGCATCTCTTACTGAAATAAAGGGTTTTCTCTACCTTTCCTTAGATCTCCCTTTGAAAGATGGCCAAATAATTTTGCTAAAATAGTCATTTCAGTTTTAAACCCACTGGCTTAACAAGCAGTAAAATCGTAGGGAACTAATGAGTAGTATTAAAAACCAAAGTAACCAAACAAAAAAAACCCTAACAAAAACTGAGGATTCTTCTGGGAAAAAATAATGCAAAAATATCTAAAAATTGTCTATATTCTTTCTCTAACTGAACATAGCCAAGAATAATGATGATTGGGACAGTCTAAACTATCCTAAGAAATTATTCCAAAATTATGGCAATACTAGGGAGGATTTACTCTGACATTTATTTTGTGTGCACATAATTCTGCATTCTGTAACTCAGAAAAATAAAAATTAGCATGAGGAATGGACTTTCATAAGAGTAACAGTAATCTACACCACCTTCTGTGGGTTTACAGAAATTGCAAACTGCACCAATGAATAAGTAGATATAATTTTACCTTTACTCCTAGTACTTTGATAATATAAAGAAAGAATATTCCAAAGCCTCCTCTAGCTTCCTCTTGAGAATTTGCTCACAGTGATATCCAGGTCACTCAGACACAGAACAATGACAGGATATAACTTGAATTACTGATCTTTAACGTCAGATTCTTTCACTTCCCTGGATAAACTGTATTTGTTTCTACTCCTGGAAACTCTCTGCTGTTCCAAGTGCCAGAACAGTTCAGAAGAGGCAGTAACGGGTTGCAGAGATCTCAGTAGTGAGTACAAGCCCCCCATATTCAGGACAGAGTTGGGTCGTGGCTGCTCTGGTAGGTCCATGGCAACAACAAGCAGGGAGCAGACTGGAGAACAGACGGCTCCTCTGGGGCAGTGCTGGGGGAAGGTGTGCAAAGCAGTGCCCGGCCTTGGAAGCCTGTGAGGTTTTCTGTCCAGTCCCTTTTTCAGAAGAGTGTCAGGGTTGAGACTCTGGGCACACTAGAGCTGCAGATTACCAAAAAGCTAGAAGACTTGGGAATTTTAAAATCCTAGAGATGCTGATCCGTTTTGGCTCTTGTTTTAAAGGCCAAACAAATGGAGCACCTGTTAGTGCTTGTGTTTTTTGCCAGAACAGTACAGACAACATCTGTGCCCATCCAGGGCTAAAAATGTCATGTCAGAGAATACAGCTCTTGAAGTCAGCAAAGCAGAATTCATGCATAATAGAAACTCATCTCTCCAAGATATAAAAGAAGGGGTCTTAGGGAAGACACAGAGATCTAAATGTGCCATCTAAAAGCAACAGACAACAACATTTTTCAGCTCAGCTGAGTAGTCAAGAGAGTAGAGACAAAAATTCTTTTGTAACTGTGTTAGATAAATGCAGAAGAGAGCTTAGGGTGACTCTCTGAAAAATCTCTGTGAATTTATCTTGGGATAAATCAGTCTGCACCTTGTTCTGCCTTAAAAACGCATACATATGCACTATGTAAATACAGTGGGGAGACTGAAACTGAAACACTGTGTCCAGTTCTGGGCCTCCTTGTTCAGTAGACCCATGGACATAGAGTAGACCCATGGACACGCCGTACAGGTCCAGCAAAAGGCCAGGGAGATGATTAAGGGAGTGGAGCATCTGACACACTCTAAGAGGCTGAGAGCTGTAATGGGTTAACCTGGAGTAGAAAGGGGTCGGGGGATCTTATCAATGAGTTTACATCCCTGATGGAAGATATTATGGTGACAGGACTTTCACAGTGTTGATCAGTGACAGGATAAGAGTCAACTGGCACAAATTAAAATATGGGAAATTACATTTTAACAAAGAAAAACAAAAACTTTTTTGTGTGTATGTGTGTGTGTCTGTGATGGATGTTGGACACTGACACAGTTGTCAAGAAAAGTTGTTGAATCACCATCATGTGCAATATTGAAATCTGATGGGATGCAGTCCTGGGCAACCTGCTTTAGTAAACCAGCTTTGGGTGATCTCCAGAGGTCCCTGCAGACCTCAGCTGTTCTGTGAAATGCCTGCTTGGGCAGAAGTTGAATTTATATAGATTCAGACCAAAAGTGCATTTTTAAGTGAAGGCAATTAATTTTTAAATATTTGCCAAGGATCTTGATAAATTCTACAGCTGCTAAGCTTTTACACCAAGAATTAAAAATTTTCACAAAAAGTGAACTTAATTCAAATATAGATAATTGTTAATGATAATTTTTAATGCAAGTCAAAACCTTTCAAAGCTTCTTGGCTGGGTAGGATTGGATAATGTCACCTTAAGATTAAGAGTAAAATAACTTTTTAGAAAGAATGATATTCCTGATGCGGTATTTTAAATTTAATTTTAAAATTCTATAAATAATTATATAGGCTGTCCCTGCAAGGATGTCACTGAAAAACATGAATCTGGTTAATTAAACTTTAATCTGTGTCTTAGCACATTTATATGTACTGAAATCTTTCTTAGGTAATGGTTTTAAAGCTAAGCAGTAGAGAATATTGTAAAACCTGCGGAAAATGCTGTGTCATGAGCTCCAAGAGTAGGACCACACCAGTGTCTGATTTAAAATCATCAAAGCAAAGACATTTTACTCTCTGGGACACCTGTAGCAAATTCTTGGAAAGTCATCTTTGTCTGCAGCTGTGTCCCCTAGCCAAGAAGAAAATTTAGATTATGGTGGTGGTTTTATTTAGAAAATATTAAGCAATACTGAACAAATATAACTGCTGAGTTGTTCAATACTTCACAGATATGTGAAAGAGGGTTGAGATTTTTATTTTAATTGCATTTTAGTTTTTATTTCTATTTGTTTTTTTCTAAATACAACAGGCAGTTTAGAAAATACATGGTTTCCAGGGGGTTTTCTGGTTCATTTTCTTTGTTTGTTTTGTGAGGGTTTTGATTTGTTTGTGTTCTTTTATTTTATCTTATGTTTTAACTGAGAACAAAGCAGTCGTTTCTCTGACCTTATCCCAGTTAAACTCTGTTCAAAGTGTTTTAAGACTGCAGAGACTTAATTCTCTCTAGAAGATAATTAATGTGTTTTTCAGCAAAATCTGCTTTATTTTTTTCTCTTTTTTTCCTAATTCAGCTGCATATCTGCTAGTTTTCCCTCATCTCAAGACACACAACTTGATCTGGTCCAGAGTCTCTTCCCATTTCTTTAAACCAAAGTTGCCAGTTAAACCAGTTACTGTTTTCCTGATTCAAGATGAAGGCCTTAGGTCTGGAGCTTGAGTGCAGTTTTAAGTGACTATTTTCCTAATGATCACCAAATTTATCCAATTCATTCTGTTTCCTGCTTTAGTTTCGACAGCATCTCTATTAAGCTGCATTTTCTGCCCTCCCCCATGATTGTTTTTAGTAATTCAGCTTGGTGCCTTCTGTCGTCTTCCTGGAGAGTTTTCAGGACATTGGCCAGCTGGCAATCTGCCTTCCCTGAGCTCTTATCATGTCATATTGCAGCATCTTTCTTGTCCACAATGGGTGGTTCAGGTCCAGAGAAAGATAGAGGGCTAAAAGAGATTGCAATGGAATCAAGACCAGTGCTTCAAATTCCACACAAACAGTAAGGGGAGCAAAGCAGCAACGTTACACCTCTGTGAGGTGACTCTAGTGTACATAGTTATGAAAACATTTTGTCATCAAGAAGTAACCTTCACCATGTTATAGAGAGGAAAAAATTGGTGACTGAAAGGACTTTTTAAGGGAAAAGAGATCCACAGAAAGTTGCTGCCACGTGTTTGTGTCTTCATCTTTGTTGACAACAAAGATGAGTAATGTTATTAATCCATAATGTGGTTGGAATTAAATACTTCACTTTTTAATATTTGATCTCAGAGATGCTAATTTCTGTTTTTCCCTACATGCATATTTTGAACACAATAAAAGAAAACACCAGCAACTTGTAGGGATATGGGAACCTTTGTGTAGGATCAGATGGAGTTTGGATTTTCATAAACACTGATTCCTTGATTTGCAATGTGGTGCATCACTGTCACCAAGGCACTGTCATTTGTCCCCTGCAGTAACTGGAAAAAGTAGTCTCCTCAATCTGTGCATGCAGTGCTATCATTCAGGAACCCCCATTGTTCATATACTAGTTAACCTGTAGTTACACATGTAGGACTTAACTATTGCATCAATGCTTCAAAACTTCAGTTGCTCATGCATATTTTTGACCTATTGCTGCTTTGTTTTCAGATTTGTCTAAGCATTACCTCCAAGCCATCAGCTAGCCTTTTGAACAAGTATTTTGACTGTATTGTTTGTATTTTCTAATTCATGCCTGGAGTAGTAATTTACTACTCCATAGCTCTCAGCTACCCTTGAATTAGTAGAGTCTGTATTGGCTTGTGTCTATTGAAACCAATATTGTCTTGTTTTCCTGATCCCCTTGCACATAAAAAAGATTGACATGGCAGAGTAATAGAAAGTGTATTGCATTAGGGTTTAGTATTAAAGATAAACAACACAAATGAAACTGAAAGCATATGGCATTCCTTGCCTTCTCTGCCAGCCCATGAGCAATACATTTTGTATTATGATCCACTTTGGAGGCTTTAAACCATTAAAACCTTGCTGCTTTGTTTTGCATGCTTGAAAGTTGCCAGTTAAACCAACTGGAGTAGCCTAATTTAGCTGATTGTGTGACTGATGTGTCAGAGCTCTGGCTTTGAGTTTTCTAGGCTGGAAGTGAAAATTTAGGCAAAATGAATTGAATACAGTGCATTGTATACCATAACAGTGCCTTAAAGATCAAGCACTGAAGAAGGAACTGAGACATTATTTATGAAAAACATGTAAACAAATATAGTAAATCAATGAATAATTCTTATATTCAGGTAATACATTCAAGAACTGGAAAAATTAGCATTTCCTTATGGTTACCTAATGGGAACTATTCAGTATATCATAGAATTTGTTATCAAAATTCAGTTGAACTGTTAACTTTAGTATACATCAAAGAAAATAACTTCAGATAGCTCTACCCCACTATCCAATGGCTTGTGATCTATGCTAACATTGAGTGTAATGGTTTTCCCAGTTGAAACAAAGGATTTGGAATATTGACAGTGATTGCACTTGAATGGATGCATTTAGAGTCACAGAATCATCTAGGTTGGAAAAGACCTGTAAGTCCATCATTCAACGGTTAACCAAATACTGCCAAGCCCACCACTAAACCATGTCCCCAAGTGCCACATCTGCACGTTTTTTAAATCCCTCCAGGGATGTGACTCCACCACTGCCCTGGGCAGCCTGTGCCGGTGCTTGACAACCCCTTCAGTGAAGACATTTTTCCTGATATTGTGTCTATTTGCTTGATATAATAATGTTAAGTAGGTAAAATAATTGCAACAACAGCTGAAAAAAATGTAACTCAGATCTTACTGTGAAAATTATATTTGATTTCTTTTTCAAATTTTTGAACTATTTCTATTTCACTACTATCTATATAGTATGATCTGTTATTTTTCTGGTTACCATCTTATGTGACATCGGGATGATATGAAGAATTTGACCTAGAGGGTGTGGTTTGAATGTGTTTACAGAGAAAGAGCTACGGTATGCGCTCACCATTGGTTTGCATTACATTTGTTTAAAAGTTTAATATATGATTGCCTAGAAACTCATAAGCATTCAGGTATTGATTCTACTTTTTAATGAAGTATTTGTTAATCACAGACTCTTAAAGGTCAAAGAAATGTTAGCTCAAACCACACATTTCTTTTTATTGAATTTCTTGGAAATATTTGATCAATTTATTGTAGAATAAAATCAACATTCTCCAGGGCATTATTTATCTATTTCAATTTATGTCTTTCCTATTTTGCATCAGACTTTTTCTCCCAGAGATACAGACCTATTTAGACAGGTCTGGTGTAGTGTGAGACAGTTTGTTCATGTTTTTCTGAGACTTGAAAGTGGAGGAAAGGTGACACCTCTTTGCGTATTTTCTTTTAACTTTTCTGTGATTAAATGTGTTATGTCAGTGAGTGATAGCCTGATTGAAGGCTCAGCTCTTTGCTGATTGTGAAATTACTATAGTACTGTCTAGATGTAGGAGGGTGGCCTCAGCAAAGCAGAATGATTCACATGCAAGGTTTTGTTGTAGTGGCAGTGCAGATTCAGAGAGACTGAAGGAATGAAAAAGAGTCAGTGAGGTTTCTGGAAGCCAGGATGGGCATGGCTATATGGTCTCCTGGCTGAAAGGGCCTCTCTCTGCATCTCCTCCTCTCCCAAATATCCTCAAATCAGTCCAGCTAATCCGACCTCATCGGTGTTCTGGTACCTCTTTTGGGTCTCTTCATGCTGTGTTGGAGACAAAATCTGGTGCTGGTTTAAACCAGAGACTTATCTAATTCCTCAGGTGCAACTTGACAGGCTCTGCTACAAGTATGGAGTTTTCAGCTTCATATGAGCTCCTTGAGGCCCTGGTCTTACTTCTGACTGTACTGTGGTAACTTCATAAGGGACAAAAAAAATATATATAAATATATCTTTATGTATGTGTGTGTATATATATATATGTGTATGTATGTGTGTATATATATATATGAATATACATTTACAAATATTCAAAGCAGTATTTTCTCTGAAATAAGTATTGAAATGCTTACTGGCTTATCCAATCAAATGCAATCCTCATTCTCTTGCTGGTCATTTACTAAGAAGTGCAGATGTAATTTTACTGGGTGTTGCTTCTGGAGAAAAAAAGGAAAGAGAAAAGATGGGTTGCACCAATGTGGTCAAACAGTTTTTGAGCTCCCTGCATTTTGAAAGTAGATGTGGAGTTGAACATGTGACTCACCTAAGAGTCTATGTACTGGCTTGCTCGGATTTATATAAGAAAGAAAAAAGAGAGAGGCTCAGAATATTTAATTAGCCCAGTGATAAGAGTATTGAGATGGGACTGACGAGAATTTCTTCTTTTTCAACTGAAGCTTTCAGTGAACACAAAATCCAAGTCTGTAATCTAAAATCACTAAAAATTGAGTTTAGATTACTTCTCCAATATAATAGAGTAGCTCATGAGGCAGACCTAGGAACAATCCCCCAGAATACCCAAAGTGCTAACTGTAACCCTGGGGGGAGAGAGAGAGAGAGTTTCAAGTCCCTACTATGGATAGTCAGACAGTAATTTATACTTACATAAATCATTTTGGACTTAGGCTTCGCCGAGCTTGATTTAAATTATTAGACCTTAGAGTCAAAGTAGTCCTTCACCTACTTGTAACATCCCAATTTTGGGATACTTAGGGATTCAGCTTAGGGCCAGGCTGTGAGCTTGAGACTACACTGCACGAGCATGTGAAAGGGGAGACTGAACTCTTTCATTGTACAAGAGAAGTGCAGCTGGAGCTGGGAAAGTTTGATTTCCTCAAGAGAGGCAAATGAACAAAAGACTGACAAAGGTCTAGACCTGACCATGTATTTGTGTCTGACAGATACCTGAGACAAAAAGACTTTATGCAGTGATGACAATGTGCACCTAGAAGTAGTTCAGATAGCTTCTAAGTTGTGTGGCTTAACAGGCACACTAAACAGATGCTACTGATAATGAATTCCTCTCAGATTTTTTTTCCCAGTTAGTAAAGTTATTAGCCAATTATGAAGTATAAGAAATATAAGAAAGCTGATACTTGATAGGAGAAGATGTAATATAGCAAAGAAGGAATCAAAGCAATGGATAAGAGACAGCACAATGCTGTGTTTTTGTCTGGATCAAAAATTTAAGTGGCTTGTTTAAGTGGCTTGGTTTTCTATCTGTCACCAGTGGAGTGGAGAACCAGTTGTGTGTTAATGTGCTTGGTGTGCCAGTAATGGCTAGGGAAGAGGGGGATGCCAGGAAAAGAGACCAGTGCCTTTTAAATCAGCACAGTATCAATTTCTGGGCAATGTAGTCACACAGAGAAAAATTTATTATCCTCTAGAATCTTAGGCAGGGAACTTAAGCTGCCATCTCTACTGTTGTCACCAATTAAAAAGCAATAAAGAGACTATAAGATGCTGTAGGTGGTGGCAAAATACTAATATTAAATATTGAAACAAATTTTAATTTCTGAGAAGTTATCATGGCTAAACAATAGCTACAGATTTTATTATGCTTCTGTCTAACATGGGTTTATACTTTATACTCTGTAATGATAAGCATGATGAGAATTGCAACAAGGCAATAGAATGAAGTATTTTGTTCCAGAAAGAGTTGAATTAGAAAACCTCGTAGCGAAATAGTGAATATATTTCCTGTTGCAATGAGACACCTCATTATTTATTTGACCTTTCAAAATTCTAGTTATTTAAAATTGAACAAAAACTTTAAGAGATATACTTGTATATGAAAAATTTAATGAGATCTATTAATAACTCTAAAACTCTGGGGAACTTTTCAAGTATAGAACATACTTCTTGAACTCTGATGACCTTTAAAACTTGAATATCTTAAGTGAGCACACTAAAAATATTGCTGTGAAGTGTTGAAGGGAGTGGAAGCTGAAATGTATTTAATGTTCATTTGGAAAAAATATTAGCATTGTCAAAATATTTTTAAATATTCCTTACATGGAACCTCTAAGATTTCTCTATGTTTTTAAGTATAATAGATTACTCAGGAAATGATTCACTCTCATGTGCTGCAGAACTTTTGAGACACAGAAACAGAATTTTCATTCTGCATCCTCTTTGTGTTGCAAAGACATACTTTTAACTATACCCTGCTTTTCGTATGAAAATGACAACATTTATGCTCCATACAACAAACTGAAGAGACTTTTGGAATGTCAGAGCAAGATTTGTTGTTTTAGATGTCCCTTATCTCCTCCAGTAAAAAGGCAGCTTTCTGTCTCCTTGGTGAAGTTGTCTTCAAGGCTGAATGCAGGGCATGGCACAACCCATTTTAAACTGTGAAAAAGGCAAACATTCAGATTGTGGTCTTTTGGGCAATTCCATTGATGCTATGTGAGTACCCTAATTTCTAAAGCCTTATTCTCCTGTTATAACTTACTGCTTCAAATATGAATGTTTGTGGGTATTGGCTTTTTTTTCATCATTTGAAGGACTTGTATGATTTTTCTGCAGTAGGAAAAAGGTTTCCTCAATTTCCTCTTGAAATCAGACAGATTTAGGCAGCATGTGTGAGCATGTCATGCTCATTGCTTTATGGGTTTGGGAAACTTTGTTCTGTGGTAGATTATCTCTTTTAAAACTTACTTTCAGTTGTCCTCTAGCCAACTATTCAGCAAGTCTCTGTATACATTGAGTATATCCACTTCATTGCTCAGCCAATAGATTCAAACAATTGTTAAATTTATGCCATAAAAGTGTGCTTATGATTGATCTACTTCCCTTTTTCTCTTAGCAAGTCATATTTATTTTTCCTAACAATTACAAAAAGATCTATACTCTGTACTAATTAGTAGAGTCTTTTTAATCCAAAAGTGCATATGGAATTCCCATAATGAGTTGGTCTCTCTTCTGTAACAGACATAACTTAAACTTCCTTCTGACCTTCAGGCTTTGTTAGCTGAAATCTCATTCTTTGCTTCGTAGTGTGTAACTCTTACCTCATCTATAATAATTTTGTAAATTTTTGCTAATATTAAAATTCTCAAACTTTGTTTTTCTTCTTTCCTTGTATGCGGTAAGCCCTAAGTAAATGTAAAATGAGAGATAATATCTGAGCCCCAAATATTGTATCCAAAGGAGAAGAAGGGAGAGGCATGCATTCCAGATTGCTTACCTGTTTAGCATCACAGTTTTCCAGCTTGTTCTCTACTTTGTTGCACTCAGAATGGACCTGAAGAAACTGGGCACAAAGGAATTTAAGGCAGGATGTGCTCTGATATACCCACAGCAGCCAGATGGCTCCTTGAGAGTAACCCTGTAAGCCTTACAGCTGTTGTTGTGGCTTTTGGCAGGTCAGAAGGGAGGCAGTTCTTGCAGGGACTGTTCTTGCCATCATGTGTCCTCTGCCGGCTGGAGTCATCGGGAAGGTGCTACCAGTGTGCCTCTGCTTTATGGGCTGCACGGGTCTGTCTAAAACACAAGTTCCAACTTAACATGAGGAAGAACTTCTTTACGTAGAGGGTGGCAGAACACTGGAACTGCTGCCCAGAGATGTCATGGGTACTCCCTCTCTGGAGACATTCAAAACCCACCTGGACACATTCCTGTGACACCTGCTCCAGGTCACCCTGCCTTGGCAGGAGGATTGGACCTGATATCCAGAGGTCCCTTCCAACTCTCCTATTCTGTGATTCATACAAGAGTTTACACATCAGATGATGTAGATCATTTTCCTTTTTTTCATCCACCACAGAAGCCATGGCATAACTCATTCTGCTTCTGTGTCCTGTCATCCAATAATCTCTGTCCCTGTTCACTGTGTATTCAAAAGGAAATGTCATCATTATCCTTGTATTATTCTACCCAAGGTTTCTCTTACTGAGGGTATAGACTTCTATGTTGTGGAGTTTCTCTACTGCTTTCATCAGGAAAAGTACTGTAATCAGAGTCGTATTAGCCCTTGCTGTCTATTTTGCATCAGTAAAATTTTACTGAACAGTGGATTATTATTACCTATTAACTTCCTGACAAGAAAGAATGACTTGGTATTGACTATATTGCATTGCTCACAAGGCATAATATTTAAGTCTTAGATATAGAGAGTCTATTAACTGAGAAATTTGTTTTGACATTCTTTGTGAGCATGCAAAGAGATGTACTTCTAGAAAGAGGATGCTGCTACAATTAATTATTTTATAATTTCTGTTGTTTAAAAGGTATGGGTTTTTTTCTATTTAAGTGTTATGCTTTTGATGATTTTGTTCCTTTCTTTGTACTCAATTCTGTACAAGATGGACAGGCTGAAAACTGATCTGCAGTTTGGGAGGTTTTTAATGGTATTTTCAGCTGAATCTGCACCCCTGGCTGGTTCATCTGCTGGTCTCATGATTGCTAGTTCTGGCTAAAAGGGAGGCAGCAGGAGCTGTAGTGCAGGTAGGCAGGAGGGAAGAACAGCTTCAACTCACCTTAGCAATCCAGTAGTGAGCCAGTTCAGGAAGTTAATTGAGCAAAAATCACATAATTGAGAGAGGATGAGGAGTGGAGAGGACAGGAGGACTGAGAGAGCCTGAAATTTAGATTTACTTACATCCTCGTGGAACTGCACCCCTAATCTCACCTTGGTACTGGACTGCTTAAAAGATGAAAAAGGGGAAAAGGTTGTATGAAATACCTCTCTTGATTTAAGCATAGGAAAAGAGAACATGTGTTCCATGGTACAAACTTTTAGCCCTTTGCAGTCCACAGTGCAGTTTTTGGGAAGCCAGGTTAGAATGCATCTAAGCTGATAATAGAGAAAAGTAATTTTCTGGAAGATTTTAGAAATAAAGGACTATATTTTATGCAAGATGGACTTGTTTTACTGTGCTGAATTCCATTAAAGACCATGTGTTCACTTTTCCTTTGTGAACAAGGTCATACCCAAAACTTCCATCTCTCCAAATGCCAGGAAGTTGAGGTATCTTTCTCCCACACCTTTTTCACCTTTGTCCTTTGTTAGCACAGGTTTCAGATATCTATAAACCTGGTAGCTGCTTTGGGGCTGATTCTGCAGCAGGATTGAAATGTAGTGCAGTTATTTACTGGAATGGTATGTATGTGGAGGGGTTAACGCATGGGGAGAACATAAGAGGAAAACATTCTTCCAACCTCTGTTCTCCTCCTAAACAGTTTCAAGATGAATGATGAATGAAATGAGAATTCAAAAATAAATAATAATAAAGTATTTTTAGGAAATGTTATAAAATGTCTTCTATATTATGATTAGTTTTACCTTAATTACATCAAAATATAATTCATTCAAATTACTGTGTGTTTGAGTGGAAAATAATTGCATTTTAAATTTCATTGAAGAGACTTGGCAAACAAAATGGTAATTAAAAGCAGTTATCATATAAACAAAAAGCATCAAAGCCTATAGGCTATGGATTTTTTATTCCTGGATTTGAAAGCAAGCAAGGCAGAGTAATGATTGAGATTTATCCTAGATTAGCTGAAATGGGACTGAAAATTAAAAATGTATGTACCATAGTTTCAGTATAAAACTCAGATAGAAATCACAATGTCGGTGTCAAGGTGAATTCCTCAAGACATGATACAGACCAAGCAGCTGTATTGTTTTGCTATAACTTGAATAATTACTTTCCAACAAATTAAATAATTATACTCTAGTGCTCTCTTTATAATGCAGTCTTGTAGTTATGGATTTCATTGGATTTTTATTCTCCCTTTCTCTCTTAGTGCTCCCTGTCTTTTGAATTTTTTTTTAGTCTGTTTTCCTTGTATTTATTTTTCTAAATTTCCTTCAGAGCCAAAACCATCATAACCAGTGCTGTTCTGTACCTGCAGAAAGATATTGAACAACAGTCCTCAGGGAAGGTTCAATATTCCTGTGTAATTCTTAACCCTCACTTTCTTTCAAGCACAGAAATGTTTTGCACACATAATGAAGGTCAAAACCTGAGTTTATTTTTTACATCTCTTCCGTTTGTGCTGTAGAAATGTGTGGTAGCTTTGAGATTAGGATATTAAGGTGAGAGGTTTTTTTATCCACGTGTGTATATATTTATATAGGCAATTCCTGTCTTGACACAGTCACTATCTTGAAGTGTTCCTGGTCCGTGGAAAAGACTAAAAAAGGGTATTATTTTTGTTAAAATTATTTTTATCATGTCTAAATGGGAAACTGACACCAAAAGCTCTTGTACAAGGTTGTGTCAGAGCCAGGAACAGATGACCAAGTCTTTTGAATCCCATTCTAAATCAGCATGTTCACAAGTAGCTTCCAGACAATGACTTTCAAACCCAAAAATGTTTTCATAATGACTTGTCACAATTTCCAGAATTCAGTATTTTACTTTCATTTGAGGTGCCCCCAATGAACTTCTCAAGCCATTGTATGCAGGGCAAATGGAAGTTTTGTCAGCAAGATAAAAAATGGGTTTATTATGCTGAATAAACTGAGCAAAAACTAAGTGTACAGTTGGATCTGTCCTTTCCTCATTGGGGTTCTCTTTTAGTCTCTCCTGCCTCCAGCAGAAATGTGGGGAGTTTATATCATGTCAGAGAGAGCTGAAGAACGCACTGTTGAAGATTCCAGTGTATCAGACTGTGGCGGGTTCAGCTTTTCACTCCCTTATTGGTTTTACCACTTACAAACGCAAAAGCTAAGGGAACATGTATGATGAAACCAATATTTTCCAGGTTCCACACTGAGTAGGTTTTTTTTCTTCAGAATTATTGATATAAAAATCTTTTACATCTCTGTTCTGCTCTAAACGTTGCTACTTTTTAATGCTGCATGATGACTCATTTTTTTTCATGAGCTGGATCCAATTTCTTTGTGGCTGGTATAAGCTTTTGCCTTGAGAAGAGGGAAAGGTTTTATTCTTTTTGAGTCCGATGACTCTTATTGATTTGATGTCCTCTAGAAATCTCTTCAGAGGAATACGCTCTCCTTACAGAGGTAGATTAACTGTTTGACCTTTAAGAACCACATGAAAATCAACTCTCTTTTAAATGTAAAAATGTCACCTGGTAATAAAAGGGACTTCTTAATGTGTTTGGGAGAAAACTGAAGCTTTCCTTAGCACTGTTGCTAGAGCTCCACTCTATATTCTGCAACTTGCCTTGTGGCAGATTGTTTCATTATACAGCAGTATCATTAATCTTTTTTATTATCACCTAAAAAATAAACAAACAATGTTTTGTTGTGTTTCACACAAGTAGTGCATTTTAATTTTGTAGGCTTGTATTATTGACTTAAAAAACCCTGCAATGTTTCAGCTTGAAATACTGACTTACAAATAGGAAAACTCTATTCAGATGTGGGGAGATGGCACCTCTTGTGCATATTAAACAAAGTGTGTGATTTTTATCTCTTCCACATGGAGCTTAGTATTATCTAGGAGAGCTGATATTAATTAATTTGAGAAATAACTTGTCATTCATTCTGCTTTCAGGAAAATAATTGTGCTATTCTGTTGGCCATACTGAAATCAGGTCTTTTCAAAGAGCTAAAGGTGTACTCCTGAGTCATATGGTGAAGTTAATTTAAGGAATAATAATTGAAAATTCAGTTGGCTTGATAATCTACCTCTGCAACATATTTCTTTATTTTGCCACTTCTCAAAATGTTATTTTTCTCGGTTGTGTCTAACAGTTAAAGTTAATAATGGCGATGATGATGATGATGATGGATTAATTATTTAGGGGGATTAGATATAATTTTCTTAATTCTAGGGTGTGAAAACATGGACAGGTGACATTTAGGCATTTATTTCTTCTAGTGCTATGATTTGAAATTAATAGAACAACTTACACTTATGAACAGAATAAGTGAGAACTCTTCTGGTGATGTCCTCATTAAAATTGTGGCCACTGGAATAAAGTTTTATTTCATTCTTTGGCATTAAAAGCCAAGCATTGCAGTTCTGGGAAAAAAAAGGGTGTTGAAAGAAGACAAAATGCAACAGACAAACTGATGTGCTACAGACAGAGATGTAATTGGTCCATCCTCGGGGATTTGGAAAGTGTAACAATGATGTAACTGTCCAGAATTAGAGGGTGAAGTTTGTTTTGAATGTTTTTAGGGGAAATCCAAATAGATGCTTCTGTTGTTCCTTGGCTCGGTTTTCAGTAGTTCTGTACTGTTTCTGCTGGGGTGTGTCATGTATGATAAATGGATACAGGCAGGTAAGAACAAGCTGTGATTTAAAACATACATGCCCAAAACGATAGTAACCAGAATTATTCAAGAAACAACGAGTACAGCAAAAATTTATAATGACTATGATTTAACTTGAAGATTGCAACATTATGTTTTGTTTCAGAGCATTGGCCTAGATTCTTCAAGCACTAGCATCATGTTGGTGAAATTTCTGCTACTGTAAACTATCATAACTTGAAGGCTCCTCATCCAGCATTTTTTTCATAGCAGACAGGCTTTTTGTTCTTTTTACCTGAGAATGAAGCATTTACAAAACAATATGTATGAGTAATAAATGTGTTTATTTTAAATTGGCTTTCTTAAAGACTCTTCCTATTTTTAGCCCAGTTCAATTATGATTACTAAAGAAAAGAGGTTCTGGAGACTACATTTCTGTAAGTGCTCAGGGCAAAAGCGTCATATTTTCTCGCTCTTCCTTGGATTTCATCCAAAGCCAATTCTGTTTAATCTGCCTGCTGCTGCTCTGGAAGTGACATCTGTTCAAATTTACACTCTTTATCATGGCTGACATGTTGTTTGTGTGTCTGTTTACCCCAAGCCCTGGTTCCAACTGCCTCTTGCAGATAATTTGTGATTTTTTCCTTCAGTCGCTCACAGGTTGCCAGGCATTGAATTGCTGCATTTGCAGCTTTGCTATTATTTTTTATTTCTTTTCCTCAGCTTTGCAATTATGTTTTGAAGAACAAATGAGAAGCCTAGACGCAACATGTGTATCAACAAATATACTGAAGAAGAGTACATGAGAAGTGAATGGGTGTGGGGGATGTGGCACACCAGCAATATTCCTTATCAGGTTATTTTATATGCACCTAGTAAAGTATGGGCTCTGACATCTATACATCCCTTTTGTAAAATAAATATTGCTTTGTAATTTTAGCTACAAAAATAGTCTTAGGCCAAACTACTCCATCCAGACCATATTTTTCTGACATGGGATTCATACTTATTTATAGGTAGATAAAAAATTTGTACTGTAAGATTTTAAAAATCATTAGTTTGATCTTTAAACCTATGAGATGGCCTTTGAATCAGGGCAGTTATTGAAAAATATACTGAATACTTGAGTATCCCTTGAAGTTTTGGATAAATGTGGATTTGCATTTTCAAATTTGCCCCAAAACCTCGCAAACATGAAATTACCATTTAAAATCAAAATCAAAAATGAGATTTACAGTTGGTCACTCCAGGACTGAGATTTACAATAAATGAGAATTGTGGGAGATATAATAAGAGCTGTCATCTTTATTTATAAGAGGACAAGAAATTCTGTGGAACAGCACAATTTCAGAAGAACATTAGTTGCTACCTTAGATACTGAAAGGTAACCCTGAGACTATCTTTAATTTCTTAGTTGTGGAGCACTGCAGAATGAGTATGCTACTAGAATGGACTGAAGAGAGTGAGAATCACTACCTGCTGCCACCAAAAGCTCACCAAAAAAAATTATATTGATTATAGTATGTACTGAAGGAAGTTAAATGCTCAACTATACAAAAATAAATTACACTGAAATCTGGTATAGTTCTGAAATATCAAAGAAGGAAAAATTAATAAAGGAAAATCGGCAAAATTTTCAATAATTTGGAGCTGAAATGCAAAACTAAAATATCTAGAAAAATTCAAATACATCCCTTTATTGGTATTTGGTGCTATAGAGATGATTGAATATCATTTCCTGAATCCTAACACTCTCCATTTGGATTATTCTTGATTATTCTTTTTTGGTTATTATTCTGGGGTTTTTTTTAATTACATGCATAACCAGTACAACTAAAAGCTGAAACATGATTTATTATTTTACATAGACGAAGGATTAAAGTTTTGTTGGAAATAATTTTAAAAAGAGAAATGTGCTACGTTTTTTGAAGAGAAATTATCTAAAACAAGTGTTTTCTTACTTTCCTAGAGTTAGTGTGAACATAGGCTCTGATTTATTTCCAAAAATTGTGATGGAGGCACAATAACTCTTAGAGCACCCCACTTAAGGGGGTAAACCTGAGAAACAGCGGCGGCCAGACCATAACCCCCATAGTCACACAGGGCTGTGCATGGGCACCAGTGGCCCACGCAGATTGACTTGCTCTTTTTAGCATCCGTGTGTATTGATCCTTCCCCGTGCCCCTGCGACAAGAGCTGCTGGCTGACTTGTGAACAGACAGGAGCTGACACACCTCTGAGCCAGATATGCGCAGCTGCACGTCCATCTGGAGAGCGCGTCTTGCTTCTGCCGGGTGACAAAAGGCTGGCTGAGAGAGACAGTGAAAACACACTGCAAAAATAGCAGCTGTCTTCCCGACATCATGTTCTCTTCCTGTCCGGTGCTGTTCCTCATACTCGAACCAGTGCTCGTATGACACACTCACCACTGCCACATAGTAAACAGCTTTTTATAATCGTTTCGCAGATTTCAGACTTTATGATTTGCACAGACATTCTGCTGCTTGTTGGGGCTGGATTCTTGCCTTTATTTCTGTACAGTAGTTGCTGTCTTTCAGTGTAAAATGAGACCATCTTTCAAGACCTGTTGATGAAATCACTATTGGCCATCATTTCTGTATCTGCTTTTCCTAGTAATACACTCTCCATAATTAGACTCATTGCCAGGTAATTTCCTATATTCATCAGCTGAGATCTTTCAAAATCTGTTTAAGAATGGATGTTTCTTAAGATTTTCTGAAACTCTTCCATTGGAATTTCTCAAACAGAACACTGTGGAGAGCTTCCGTTTCCAAAAGAAGTAAAGGCAACACAAATGTGTCTCCATAGTGTCTTAGAACATTTTATGCATAACATGCTCACCTAAATTCAGGCATGCACTGTAAAATACAGAATGTCATGTCCTAGACATCAGAAAGTCATCAGGTGATATTGAAAATGAACAGTCAAGCTATATAAGAACAGGAGTAATATGGTCTATTATTTTCTCATTGGTATAAGAGGGGTTTTTGCTTATTGTGATTGTAAATCCATGACTGCTTTGCTAGTGGTAATATGTCACTCCTCAGAATCCTTTGAGATAAGTTCAGTATTTGTTTTTATTTTCTCTTTTCCTCTCTCCACACATTGTACGTTTTTAACATATGGCCATGATCAGTTCAGTTGTTGTTTCCACCCGCCATTCATTGCAAACTTCATCAAATTTATGTTACCAAACACTGTGATATTTGAATATTTCCCTTTTACTATATATGTATTTTACCATGTATATTCTGTTATGTCTGTTTAGTGCTCAGCAGCAACTGAATGTAAAATCCTTACAAGAGCAGAGTATAGGAGCTAATGAACTGTTGATGTTTACACAGTCTGACTATTTGATGGATTTTACTACGTGAAAATTTACTCTTTCATAAGTGGGCTTTGAAGAACATTGTGAAAACAGAGGTTGTGTTCATCCCTTGTCATTCTATTTACATTTTAAAAGTACTAAAATAAAATAATGCAGTTCTGATTATTATAACTGCCTGGCTTTGGGCTGTTTTAATAGAATCCAGTGAATAAGACACAGTTAAACTTGTTTGACTTCTGTTGATATTTAGCTATGTCTTGGACTTTATTTCATGGGGCGTTTAATTCACTATATATCCATATTACTTTGATATTTACCTAACAGTTTATCTAGAAACAATGTTGGATGTCCGGTTTTACAAATTAAATATGGCTTTTTAACCATACCTTAATTAGTGAAAGACACAGAGATCTAATTTCTCTGCTGTTTCAAAACCCACTGTCTGAACATTTAATGAAGTTCTTTCTCATCCATGTATGGATTTAATCACTTTCTCTCTATGTTTGCACGGCAAGAATTTGTACCACGCTCCAAGTTAAATTCCCTGATTATTCTCCTTACTGTTTTTCTTATTTTTCCTGGACTAGGGTATAGCATAGGAAGACAACATGGGCAAATGAGTGCATTATAAGGCAGAAAAAAAGGTTGAATGCAAAACAGATGTATATGTAATCACCTTGATTACTGTACTCATTTTTGCTCCTCCTTCTGCTGGCTGTTGTCCTTTATACGACATGGAGGCCATATTAGCCTTTATTAAAGTCATTTGCCTTTTAAGCTGACTCTCAGAGTAGACTGAATATATATGTATATATCTATAGTTGTACAACATGGGATGGGTAGATTTTTATCCCATATCATTACAGCATATTCATATTAACATTTCTCTCTTGCTAATTAAAAGGAAATTTTTCTTATCAGATCTTCCAGATTAGCAGCTTGTGGAATGCAAACCAGGAACTGACTTCTATTTCACTTTTGCACTGCAGAAAATAATTTATCTTGATTGTTCCATGTTATGTGGAGAAGATTCTGGAACATGTTGCCATCAGCACTGATACGGGGTCAAAACCCAGCTTTTGGAAAATGTTCCAAGTTTTCTAAGTGAAACTCTTTTCCTCCTTTATTACAAATATGGGAGAACCGTTTTTCTAAGTAATAATCTTCTCAGTCTGAAAAAACACCCCAGCGATTATATCATAAATGACATAAAATAAGTGTATTTGCAATAGTCACTTGTTTCAAATTATTGCTTGTGTTCTCTTGTTTTACAGAAGTGTCTGAGGTACCGCTGTTTTCACCTCTGTGGAAAAGGGT
This sequence comes from Atrichornis clamosus, assembly GCA_013400975.1. Classification (NCBI taxonomy): domain Eukaryota; kingdom Metazoa; phylum Chordata; class Aves; order Passeriformes; family Menuridae; genus Atrichornis; species Atrichornis clamosus. The sequence continues at coordinate 312,006 of WBMZ01006400.1, read as the reverse complement.
GACTAACTCTTACTTAGGAAGATGTGGCTTGATTATTCTGTCTTGCAATGTTTGATTTCCATAACATTAAAAGTAAGCTGTTAGCATAAAAAGAATGCAAATATCTCACATAAAATCAGCTGTGCTGCTGTCACCAGCTCTCCAGAAACGGCAGGAGATTCCCCTGGCCTAAAGGCACCTGCTGCCATTGTGCCTTGCAAAGGCTCCGCTGAGCAGCCGAGGGGAAATAGGCTCAGTTAACCATTAATGACAAAAGCTCTGAGGAAAATCTATAAAACTACTGATTAAACGTGAAGAGGAATTCAGTGCTTCCCTTCTCTGTGGTACAGTTGTTTGGTAATGCAGCTCAGTATATCCCAGTGTGTGAGGTTGGACTGATCCTGCATTTCGAGACTCCGTGGTGCCAGTCCGTGGGAAGGGCCCTGTGTTGCCTGGGCTTTGGGCTGTTTCCTTGTGGAGCCCGTTCCAGCTGATACAGGCTGGTGTGCCAATTCATTTAGTTTAAAAAGCCTTTCCAGAGCATTTTGATCCGAAATTGTCAATGCTATTTACCTTTGGTGTTACTAATGGCTCAATATTTCTGAAGTAATATGAGAGGGAGAAAAATCAGCCTTTTGGCTATGTACACACTGATGGCTCAGGGCTTGGCTTTCAGGGCTTCCTATTAGCAATTTCCTGGTTACGCAGAAGGCTGGAAGACATGTAGTACTGTTACTCCTCATCTGTGGTGGCAAATGTCTGAATAAATTTATTATATATTAGATACACCTTATTGTAGAACACACAAACATATTTACACTCAATGACTCCTAGTATAGATCTATGCAAAAACTGTTTCTTTCTTTTCCCCCCAAATTTTGCCATCTATGGCATAACAGTACCTAAGATTACGTATTGCAATCTCAAATTTCACCTACAAACAGAAACTTATGCTTTAGAAACTTTGGTCATAAATATCCAGACCTTAGTTTTCCTTATTTTTCCAAGAAAACAAGAGTTGTACATAAAAGTATTGCCTGGATTCAATTTTAAGCATTGAAATCTATGAGAATGGAGATTGATTCAGACTAAATTTTAGTCATTAATTGGTATTTTGATACCTTCCTCCCAAGATTAAACATTTTTTTTAAAGTAGAATGAAATTTAGAAATTGGTCCTCTCACTGTACTGAATAACCTTTCACTACTTTTTAATTGTTTTGAGAATAATTTAATGAAATTTCTTTTAGGGCCTTCTAATAGAAGCTCAAAATATAAGGAATAGAAGTTCTAATTTTTCTAGAAGAAATGTGACCAGACTTGTGCTATGTCACACACTCTTATTTTGGTATCTTTTCAGTGGCCACGTGATGTAAACTACCTTGGTAAGGCACTATTAGTTTCCACTGTTTCTTTATGGTATGTTTAGCTTTTCAGGATGAAAGGTAGTCTTTTTCATCTCTTTGTCATATCTTCCTAAGCAGAGGGGAAATTGGAGCAGACAGTTTTAATACCTTAACATACAGTAAAGAAAGGCAGGAACAGGCAGAATATAAAAAATCAATCTAAAATTCAGCATCTTAAGTGCCTGGAGCTTGAAAAGGACTAAGGTGTTATAACTTAATAATATCTTTTTGGAATCATATTTTGGACTAAAGGGAGGAAATACAGCTTGAGATTAGTGATAGAGTATATTGCTCTGTGGAGGATAGTCTGTTAGTTATTCGTTACACTGCATTCTGCATAGAAGCAAAACTAGGTTTAAATTAGCATTTCTGGATTATTTAGCATTTAGTTTATGAGAGTTTAGACCTATAAATAAAAGATGTACTTTTCCCTGTTATTAAAATTTTTCCTATAGCCTTCACTAAACCTCAATGATGAATGTTTAAAAAAGAATAAAGTGATACTTACCTCAATAAATCTTACATTTGTTTCAGACAGCTATGTAGTAACTGAAAATATCAATTAATAGCTGATCAATGAATTGTTTTTGCAGTCTTTGTATCCAAATGTTATGGTCAACCCTTATGGCATCCAAGTTGACTGCCTAAGTGAAGCAGTCATGAATTTGGGCAGCTTTTAGGGAGGACTGAATCTTGCACCTCAGATTGGTTGGCCTGCACCAAAGGTGAGTTATAGAGAGCTTGGAAAAGGTAGTAGAAGGAAAAAAAAAAATCCCAAAACCTGTAGGGAAACTGAAAATGCTCAGAAATCAATGTAAAATTTGTAAACTCTTTCAAATACTAGAGTTACAATCCCAAACACTGTGACATAGGACAAAATAAATATAATTTACTTTCCTGTGATGGCTTGAGTATTATATCATTTGCAGTTAAAAATTTGATTAAGAAAGCCTTTGGAATAGTTTATATATGAGTATTTTTTTCAGCTTGTATTTTTTGGAAAAACATTATATCTGAATATATATGAAATAATATTACTTTGCTTGATTTTATCAAGTACATGTATAATGCAAATAGGCAGGAATAGCAATTTAAAACATTCATACTTCATAATTTCAGAAGTTACTGCAACACTCTGTCATTAAATGTGAGAATATAAATAAGCAAAGTGTATGGTTTATATGTGCAATTATTCAGAAAATTCAGCGAATAAAAGGGAAGTTGTCGGAGGGTGTAAATATCTTGCTATGGCAGGAGTGTTGCTTTAATCTCACAGCAGGTAGAGACCCGCAGGACACACACCACACTTACCAGCCCAGGGTTGGACTGGCCCTGGAGCTGCGCAGAGGCTGTGCCCACTGGGGGCAGTGCTAGACCCGGCCTGTAAGAGAGCCATTTCCTCTAGGAAGGTGTTATTAAAAGCTTTGGAACCAATTGAAAATAGACTTGTGTACCTTGATTCCCAGCTCTCTAGAGCTTAGATGTGCCTCCCTTCTATTTACACTCTCAACAACAAACTGGAAGGGACAGGTTAGTAAATATTAGTAGTGCTGGTTAATAACAGTGCTGTTTTACTTCAGATAAACTCATGTAAGTCGCTGCAGATAATAACACTGAGTATCCTCCCAGTGAGAGATATCTCAGGCATCTAATACTAGTCAACATTTTAAGAATGGATGTTCAATTCCCATAATTTTGAATACAAATTGCTGCATGATTTTAGGTTGGATATTAGAAAAAAATTACTTCACTGAGAGGGTGGTCAGACATTGGAACAGGCTGCCCGGGAAATGGTGGTATCACCTTTGTTGTAAGTGTTCAAAAATAGTGTAGAAGTGGCACTTGGGGACAAGGTTAGGTAGGGAACACGGCAGTGCTGGATTAGAAGTTGGACTTGATGATCTTAGAGGTTTTTCTAACCTAAATTATTCTATGATTTGGTAATAACTTGTTGTTCCCATGCCATGTTTGCATACTCTGTCCCTTGTTTTGCAAAAACACATGTGATTAAGTACTTAAAGCATAAATTTCTGTTTTGTTGTTTCACCCTACTCAATCCACTCTTTGACTCTAAGAAAAGAGTGAAGTGTGTAAGCTGCTGTAGAGAGGATACAGTGATGTCCTGTAAATCAAGAAGGTAATTTTATGTGACCACATAAATCTTTACTATGTGTAGTTTCTCAGTTGTGTCACCAAGACTGAGTTCCCTTTAGACTTCATCCAAAAACGTAAAAAAATAAAAGAAATATTTACTGGAATTCATACTGTGTTAGAAAAACAGCGAAGATGTGAAGTGCCCGCAGTTAAGAGTTTGTTTATTATTGACTTTATTATGCATTTAACGATAGTAGCGTTCAAAGGAAATGAATTATGAAAGATATGACTTTCATATGCATGCAGAAAGGAAAGAAGATGAGGGGCAGAAATATTGTTATGTGAAAAGGTTTGGAATGAACTAAGAAAAAGTGAAAAACACGATTAAAAATAACTTTACAGCTATTACTGGTATTAATAAATCTGAAGGTGTTATTTCATTTAATATCAAATTGAATGGTTTGAAGCATTTTAAAATACACTTTTTAAATAATGACAGAAGATGAACTAAAACTTTATGATTAAAAAAAACTCTAGCTCTTTTATTTAGATTTAAAAGTTGATAGCTTAGAAAGATCTAAAGGCATATTTTAGGAATTCATAAATTAACGAAGTTAAATTGAGATTATTTTCATTCTTGCATATTAGGAGTATCAAAATCTAACCTGACTTAAGCCATTTATTATGAATTCCCATGTTACTTTCTTAGCTGTTCCACAGTCTGTTGAGTACTTGATAGGGGGGTTCAGATGTAGTTATAGATGTGATAAGATTAGGTGACATGTAAAACCTTATTCACGTTAGGGTGTCTGCCCAAGGCCTGAATTGAAATTCGTGGAAACTGTGTTGACTATTTCCATCATCCTAAGCAGAAGTTTATTAAGTCCTAGGGTATTACTAATTGTTAATCAATTTCAATTTTGCTTGATTCATTTCATTTTTCAGTAGGTACTCTGTTCTTATTCCCTCTCTTTTGCTTTGCAAATGTATTTTTAATTGGCAATCTTATCAACTGTGTTAAACTGTCTTTATTGTATAAGCAGTTAATACTTCATCGTTTCCTCAATAAATCAATCGAAGCATCTATCCCACTTATTTCATATTAGCAAGTCATTTGCTTTAGTTTAAATAACTCATTTTGTTACGTGGAAGGCATTTGCTCATGGTCCCTACTGGTGCAGAGCACACCATGACAAACACATCAAGCTGTGCAGTGCAGAGGAAGTTAGGGAGAACCTAAATATTTTAGAAGGTCGTAGTATCTCTACAATAGCGACTGATCATTAGTGACCTTTTATGTCCCTTCATGACTGCGTAGTCCAGGACAGGTCTTAATGGTCTGAGTGTAACTTAAAATCTTGTGACTTGCAGAGCTGTGGCTGTGCCAAATCTCTGTTTCACAAAGTGGCGTTTGCTGAGTCACCACTGTCACGTTTCTGAGTCACATCTTTGGATGTTCTCATGTGAGAGTGACTGAGAACAATTTTTACTAATTTTACTTCTAGGCCCAGAAACTGATTCTGTGATGTTTTGTACACCTTCAGTTACCAGCTGAGCAGCAGTTTCCAAACAGAGGAATCTTTTGACCGTGTTATTCTGCCTTTCTTGAAAGTACTTGTTTTACATGACATTAAACCAAAAACTCCGGTAAAAAAACCCCAAAAATCTCGAGGAAAAACACAAGTAAGGGGAGGTAGGACCAAGACTTTCCAGTGGTGATTTTGTGGTTTGCCTGTTGGTTCAGCCATTCTCTGGTCTCCTAAAGGCTGGTGCTCCACAGTGTTTGATTTATCACATAGCTCAGTCTCTGGGTGTGGTGGTGTTGTCATCACCTGTCTCTCATCTTGTCCCCTAGACTCAGCAAATCCATTGTGTCTGACCTCACTAGACACAAACTGTACAGTATAGAATGAAGCTAGCTGAGTACTAATCCATTTTTTGTTTAATCTCTTTTTTTAAAAGAAAGTGTTAAATCCCAGCATGGGCTATTTGCTTAAGAGCTGGACTTGTAGATCCTTGTGAGTCCCTTCCAACTCAGAATATTCTGTGATTCTCTGAAAACTGAAGCTCAGTTCATGACACTCAGTAGTGTCACAGTTACTGTCCCACTAAGATTCATTTTTTATTCTGCTTTCAAGAGTGTTCTCTAATCCTATTGCAGATAAATGGAAAATGATTTGATATCCAACTAAAAGTTAATGCTTTTACATAAACGTTATATTTCTGTCCAATAAGTCTTTACCCTACCATTGTTGCAAATGACAGCAACATCATAAATGAAAGATTTTTTTTCAGTTTATCTGTTTTATGTCTGATTGTTTCACACAGCAGCTAAGGAGAGGGAAATGTTTGGAAAAATATGTGTTCATAAAATCACAAAATTTGGCAGAATGTGTTAAGGGCAGATGTAGTTTGATGCTACTTTTAATTCTCATTTTAACTGGCTAGATGTAAATGTGAAAATATCCCATTAAAGAAACACACAGTAAGTTGTTAGCAAAAAAAAAAAGCACTGGAATACAGATTCACTTACTCCTGCCATTGTTTCTTAAGTTCTTATTTTTCTTTGTCTTTTCTGCCATGATGAGTACAGAAATGAATAGCCTAATTAAAGCTGAAACTCTGTGAAGTTTCCAGGAGTGTCTTTCCGTACAGTTTGTAATGTTGTTAGAATTCTGTTAATGTAAAAATAATTATCTTCTGTTAGCTAATTTAATAATATTAGGTAAAGGCTGTTTTGGTTTTATTTTTTAACAGGATCTTACCATGACTAATAGGTGTTAAATATTGTCCCTAATACTTCCTAAAGCTTTAAGGGCTCCACTTTGACACAAGTGCTAAGAAATTTCAGGTAATTTTTCAATCCTTTGACTTACGGAGAAGGAAAAGGGTCTAGTTTGGGCCAGTAAATGCAAAATAGCTGGTGTCTGCAATGGTGCAATTAAAATTTATTTTGTCTCCTGACAACAGCAATTGATGCAATAAAAGAATTTACTTTTTTATTTAATGACTAGAAATAATTGGAAAAGGAGTCTTCATCCTTGGAAAATTTCCAGTTTTGAATGAAAACTCTAAATCTGTCACAAACTCTTACAGCAAAAAACTTGGAAACATTGGTGTAACTTTTGCAGCGATTGATAGGTAAACTTGCACTCCAGAAAGCATAGTGCAAAGGAGAGAATCAAGTTGGGGAGAAATCACATTGCAATGAAGCAAAATATGTAAAGAAAAGTAATTCAAATTTTTAGGGGAACTTTGAGTGTCTGAATATCTGATTTCTCAATTTTGTTGTTATGAAGAACTAGAGATACTTGTGCAAATTTGGCTTTTAGGACACATTCCTAGAGAAGATCCTCACTTTTGAAAAAAAATTATTTATTTCTAGAGGATAAAGTAATTACAGGTTGCTTTTACCTAATGATGAAGGGTAAATGACATCAGTAATGAAATATTAGCCAAAGGGGACCAAACATATTTCTTGCAGATCACCTCATTAGCTTGTTTCCAAATTATGTTCACCAGAGTGAAATTGCAGCATGTGACTGGCTGTAGTGACAAACATCTGCTGTCTTAGCTCCTAAAGGGCTTTGGGGAGTGGGTAAAGACAAACAGTTCTTATTTAATCACGTTGTATATAACCTGAGAGACACTTTTTGTCGTCTGTGGTCTTGTCACAATCTGCTGCTACTCCTTAAAAATTACTTATGGGGTTAAGTTTCTCTTTAAAGTTGCATGATCTTTTAGTAAAAGAATTATTTTCTTCTTCTTTGCAATGATTACAAGTGTGAGAGCTGCTGATCATCAAACAAACCCAACCAACCCGCCAAACCTGTCTGTACTCTAGCAAAACACCCAAGAGGCTGAGCAGTCACATCTTAAAAACAAAGAAATATGGTGCTTCCAGAGGACAATGTAGGTGAGGAAAAACTCAGCTAAAGTTTAAAATCTGTTCATAATTAATGATAATGAAAAGGGGGCAACTGGATTGGATATCCAGTCTTTTCTGTGCTTCCAGGTAATCTGTTGGTTTTGGCTCCTGAAGAAAAGGTTGTATCTGACTACTTGAATGTGTTTCAAGTAGCTGTCTACAGTGGCAACAGAAGTTAATTGTGCCAAGTGCACAGAATTAATGTGTTTTGTCAAAATAAAATAAATTCTCCTAATTCGGGAAAAAACTGCCATTCTAATGGCTGTGAGCGATGGTGTCCCTGTTACCAGTGAAGCATTAGGGCTGCATCAGGTGTGTAACTCCTGTTTTTTGTCAATTTTATGCATTCAGGATTTGGAATTACCTAAGTTGTAGGTGCATATTCACCTCTTACAGAGAGTCTGCTAGGCTCTATAGTGATGTAATGGAGGCCAAGTCTGTGCAAGAAATCCCTGGAACTACTTGTCAAAAAAAAAGAAAAAGCTATTCCTCTAAGAAAGGATGCAGGGGAAAAAAAATCCTCTTTCTGGATTGTCTCCTAATGCCTGGTATGAATTCAGTTGTTCAGCCTGGGGAACAAGCACTCTGTATTGCTCCCTGACTGGAGAGTCAGAGGGTTTCTTTCCAAGCACAACCTTGTTACAGAGGAAACAAGAGGTGGATTTACCTGTAAAGACTTAAATGGGGTATTCCACTTGTTTTGTTTGCATTCAGAGAAATCTGTCCATAGGATAACACCTCCCTGGTGACATGTCACTGATTCTCTGAACAGGCATTATTTTAACTGTTTTTGTTTTCAAGGAAGATTTCTCCTTATTGCTTTAGAGCCTATAACTACATCAATAACAAGTGTTTCCCTTCTTTTTGTTCTATATTGGGGGTTAGCAGGGTTTTCCCATATTTCTAATTACCAGCAAATACAAGGAAGACCATGCATTTATTTTTAAAATCTTTGATCTTCTGTTTATTTTCAGAATTATTTAAGTAGGTTTGAATCCAAGTTCCTTACAGTAGGTGCATCGTGTCTGTTTCTGTAGAGAGGAAGAACCAAAACGGTTTGCACAAACCCTCAAATTTGGAACATGACTTCACATATTCCTTTCATTCTGATTAATCCAGTGATAGTTTTTCTGTAACTGTATTCAGGAGTGACATTTTTTTATAGGTAAGTGGGCTGGGTCCATTGTCAAGCCACTTGATATGTTTCAGAAGTTTTATTAGGAGATTAAAAAATAAATTATTTTTAGTGGTTATAACTCAACTCCAGTGAAGAATTCATACATGATCAGAATCTCAGTGTTTCTCTCAGCTCTGAATATCTTTGTGTTTTTCCAGCTGCCAATATTAAGACAACTCTACTTTTAAAGTAGTTGAAAAACTCAAGAAATTATCTGGAAAAGGTTTCTACGACATTCTCTGGTGTTAAACACAAGGTTATCAAAAAAGTAGTTTTAGTTGACTTCAGCAGAAATTATGTACATTTAATTGAAGGAACTAATTTGACACTGCTTGATTTGTTAGATGGTTCTGTGCTAGTAAAATGAATGTCCTTGTTTAGCCACTTAAGCCAGATCTTAGAGGATTTGAAGTTCAGACATTAAGGAGAGTAAAATGTTTCTTAAAGTCTGCATGTATCTAAAATTAGGACCTCTAAATATCCCCAAATCAGTGAGATACTACCCTGAAAGTTAGTGTTAACTAAGCTTTTCAGTATTTCATAGCTAATTAACAGCCTCTCCTTCATCCAGAGAACAGCATTTTCTGTGCTGTTTGCACATGCAATCAGAGAGTTTCAACGTAGCAGTTTTGAAAGCAGGTTCTTCCCCAGCTCTGCTCAATTTGAACTGATGCTGACACAGATCCACTCTCAGCAGTGACCACTGCTCCTCTCCAACTGGTACTACCCTTCCCCAGGTGGACATGCTTGCCTCAGACTCTTTTTGCCACACACTGCCTCTTCTAGCTTGTTTTCTGTATTTGTTTGGGCTTTTTTTGTTGTTTTGTTTTTAAGAGACTGGAAAGGGCCAGTTAGAAGGCCCAGGAGAGAAAACTTGAAGCAAGAGGGATATTAAACTGAAGCACTGTTCTTGGGAAGAGAACAAAATAACTCAGCAGCGCAGAGCCAGCTCACTGTTTCTCTCCTTGTGAATAATGCATTATTCCATCAAGAAAGTTGCTCCTACTCAGCTCACACTGAGTGGCAATACTGTATTAAGTACAACTGGAGACATGTCCAATGAACACAGAAATGCAGGAGAAACATTTTTTCTTGTCTCCACGTACAGCCTGTAGCCCTGGGGAGTATTTGATCTGCTGCAGCACCACAGCTTGTGTTTGCCAGGAGTGCAGCCTGTGCCTGAGTGCCAGATACACTGCAAAGTACTTCAGAGAGGGTGGCTGTGACAACAGGTCTTGCTGCTACTGGCTGAGGACATGCAAGAAAAGAAGAGTCTCTATTTTGAAGAATAAACTGGAGTGCTGACAGGTACTATTAGTTACAGGTTTTGCCAGCGCCATCGTGGAACAAATCAAGTATTTAGGTGGGTTTAGTTTGGGACGTACTGCGGTAACTACCTATCATGAAATACTGCCGTGGGCAGAGACTTCACGTAGCATGGGCAGGTGATCTGTATCACAGGGCACGGAGGAATCCTGCCATTTGTTTGTGATTGTGCTGCAGATCCCAGGCACTCGAGTTTCTTTTTTCTGAGCACTGAGTGGGAGAGAAGAGTGATTTAGGAGGCAGTCTTAATATTCACTCCTTGCAGGATTAAAATTGGCTCTGAAGTAAAGCCATAGATGCTTGGAAATGTTTCCAAGTTTCCCACTGTAGATCTAGTAAAAAGAAACCAAAAACAACAACAAGCATGAAGGGGCCAATAGAGATAAAGTAATGTGCTTTCAAAGGTAAGGCGATAGATTTGGGAAGACTACTTTTTTGGAGGGGCATATGTGATGTTGAACCATGTGAAATATATACGTAATTATCGTAGGACTGTCACAAAGAAAGCTACTTATAAAAATAAGAAGTCTAAAAAGTCTCGATTTTCAGCTCATTAAAATTCAATTAGACCACTTGTCAGCAAAAAAATTACAGCTTGAGACCCTTAAGAAGTTGAAGTTATCCTTGAATTCTGTGACATACAGCTACCATTCCTTATTAGCCAGGTGATGGATTAATTAATCATAGCAACCCAACTGGATAGTGCAACTTTTTCATACAGAAGAGAAAAATCCAGTGTTAGTAAAATTTTGACTATTGCCACTAAAGAAGAATGAAATTATGTTGTTGGGTAACAATTACCAGAAGTTTCATTGTTGACCCACTTTTACCAGATTTGCACCAGTACAGAAATAGTGATTTAAGGACAACAACTTTTCTCAGCTGCAGACATTATTGCACTTACAGAGAATTATCCAGTACCTTATGGATGCATAAAATTTGATCATTATACTTAGAGAACTTTCTTTCTGTATTGCTTTTTCATTTTCTTTGCAGAGTTAAATATTACTGTATTTGTTACCATACATTAAATGCATCCTCTTACAGTTGGATGCTGTTCAGGTGCAGGCCTGCATGAGGAATCATAGTTTCACTTTGCCTGTGTTTTCCACTGCTAGTTTTCAATAAGTAGCATTTGGAACTTTTACTGGATGTGATCATCATTAGTGGTTCTGAGCCATTCTGCAGAGGGAGCTGCTGATTCAAAGGATCAGCCTCCATCTGAGGGTGTTTATTATGTGCATTAACTCTCACTGACTAACACTTCCTTCACCTTATACTCTGTCTTTTTTTCATGGTAGCTCCTTGTGTGCCTGTGAGACAACCCTCTCATCTCCCAGTTGCATTTTTGTATGATCTAGCACTGTTATCCTTCATCTCATATTCCTCTAAAGGAGTGTAATAGGAGACAGAGTTCACCAAAATAATCCAAGCGATGGCAATCTGATGTTCTATCCTTCACAGCACCAAACAGAGAGAGATTTGTAGATAACAGCCATTTAGAGATTAGTTTAGGTGTACACACCTAGGAAGCATAGGATGATAAAAAAGATGTTTCTATTGATTTGAGATCATACTTTTGGAAGCATATATAAGTGCCTTTAAAAAATCATCATGATAATGTGAGTTGCAGTTTAGTGTTTACAGAATGGAATTGAACCAGGTACCACAATGACACCAAATGACAAAAGGACACAAAATACTAGTTAAGTGAATAAAAGTCCTTTTAAAATTTGGAAAAATTAGCAATGATATGGGAGTATTACGAATAATAATAATATATTTGTGTAATGGAAAGAAATATCCAATCGGATTATGTCACACTCTTGTGTTATGACACACTCTGAGCAGTTCTTCTCCCCGCCACCTTCCCTTGACTTATTGACCAGAATCTTGACAAGTCTTTGCTTTTAACCAGCAAGAATGATCTTTCTTGTGAATTCTTTATGAGGAGAAAACATTTGATTGCAATCCATCAGGGCTTGGCTAAGAGTGAGGAGCAACGCTCAGTTAACGCTGCTTAGCAAGTGGCACCTGCTGGTATTGGCAGAAATGGATTATGACCATTAGAATAAAAATGTTAGGTATTGATGGTAATACTTTTAGAGCAAGGTTGCAGTGATTGAGAAAGGCACAGCAAAAAACCCACATTGCCAGAGGTGTGATAAATAAAATTTTCCTTAAACTTACCTTGCCAGATGAAAAGTGGTCTCAATACAAATTGACAGCTGAGATTGCTCACAGCAAGTTTTTTGAGCAGACTTGAGCATAGTATGCCTTAAAGTATGTTGTTCTAAGCATGAAGTGTAGATTGGCCTTTCTGTGACTCAAATTAGAAGAGTCTTTATGATCTCCTTATGTGTGTCTGTGTGTCTTTAGTGCCTTCCCCACCATTTCAGCTAATAAATGGCACAGTGCAGAGGGAGTCACTTTGGTAGCTCAAGTCCTTTGTGGACGCCATCCTTCTTTCTTCAGAGTTGCTGTTGTAGATTAAAAACTGCTCAAGCACCTTTGAAGAGTGGTAGTTCAGCTTCTCTGCTTTCCAGTCTTTGGGAATTCTGCTTTTATCCTCTAGGACATAACTATTCATCAGTGCGTCAGTAGGAATGCTCGAGGATTAATTTAGATGTGTTCTCTTTTGCATACCTAAAGCAAAGTTGTGGAGTTTTGTTATTTCACTGCTTGGTCCCAGGGGAAATATGATTAAAATGTTTTGGGCTTAGTACAGTTATGATAATTATGTAGTCACTTTCTTAAAAAAAAAATTATCCTCATTCTAACAGGCTTTGGTTAATTCAATCTTCTTTGCTTTAGAAAAAGGTTTTTCTTTGATAAGCCACCATCCCTGGAGGGATTTAAAAGACATGTAGATGTGGTGCTTAAGGACATGGTCTAGTAGTGGATCTGGCAGTTAGGTTAATGGATGGAGTTGATGATCTCAGAGATCTTTTCCAACCTATGCTTCTGTGATTCTCTTGACATGGACTGTCAGTGAAATGCTAGTTTTAACATCACATATTAGGTAGCTCTTAGGCAGATATATAATGGAAACAGTAAGCTAACCCTTTCAACTAAACAAATTCAAAAAAATGGAAATTATTATGTTTCAACAAATAACACAGTATGTCCTGATTCTTCCAAAAACATACAAGACTTTATAGCTGTTCTTCGCACTCATGGTTGTTTAGTTGTTAATGTCCTTCAAATATTTACTCACAGCCAACTCTACTGTCAAACAGTTTACGGGGTTAGGAAGAGAGAAAGGGAGAATACCCACAAAACTGATAGAAAATAAATTGAAATGAGAAACTTTTAGCATGTTTATCCTGATACAGCATGTATATTTTTAAAGGGATAATTGAGAGAGAAAAAGAATAAAACTGCTAGGGCTTTATTGATAGATACTCCTTTGCCACAGTTATCCTGTTCATCATAATCCCTCAAAGGAAATTTGCCCTTGTAACAAGTATTGGCTCATGTATTATTCTGTGTAATATGGAGAAGGTTCATCTATTCTCTACATCCAAACTCAGCATGCAGTCCCTCTGTTCTAAAGTGCCTGCCTTACTCTGAGCCTGTTTACAGTGCATCTGACATTCTGAACCGCACAATGTGACAAGCTGACAGTGCCTCTGATTATAAAATCAGCTCATCTGCTGATATTAGGAAAGAGCAAGATGATGTATGAAATAGGTTTCAAATAGCTCATACCATGCTCAAAAATATGCATATTTCAACCATTTTAAGAAGAGAGGGTAGACAGTAATAAACAGTTAGTTTATTTTGTGTATTAATGTGGCTTGTAGAATGTCCTATATTATTAATTGTTCTTATAAAGTACAGTGGGCACTGAAGCCAAGCCACTGCTTTAAAAAGTTGATGGCATGCCACATTTCCCAAAGTTCACCATCTACAGATAGGACAAAGAGCTCAGGTTTACATCTAAGTGCCTGAGTAGAAACTTAACCATGAGCTGGCACTGGAATACCAGCCAGTGCCTCCCATTATGATACCAGTTGCCAAATTGTCAAGAGTTCAATATATGCTGCCCAAAGTATTCTGAAAAACCTGGAGACCATAGCCTAAGCAATCAATTAAATTGACACTTGTATCGATTACAGAGATTGTGAAAGTGTGTAATCGCTTCCTTTTGCCAGCCTTGATACGTAAAATGTAGAATGAAAGGTGATATTCAAAGGAGGTGGTGTGTATTAAAGGAAAGTAAGAAATGAATATATTTTTGTAATACAACTTACATTCATTTGTCATATAGGCTGGATTTAGATATCTTTATATTTATGATAGCTATGTGTTTACTTTCATAGTATTTCAGAGACGTTGAGAAGTATTTCAAGTCTTTCACCTGACATCCAGAAAATGCCTGCAGTAAATGCTTAATATGCTAGTATGTAAGGCTACTGCAATAAAAATGTTCAAGTGCCATTAAGAATCTGGCTAAAATCCATAGCATGAGGAACTATCAAGTAGGCTGACCAGCGTTAACTGTGTCAAGCTATTAGTGTAAATGTAACTCACTACAATTTATTTTTGTGTTGTGCTACCCTTCATAAAGAGCCCACTCTAAGGAGAATGTGGTGGGTACTACTTTCAGTCCAGCAATTGTATTTTGCATGCAGCTGTGATTGCTGAGATACAGCCCTGGATGTCTAACAAACAGCAAATCTATTGAATAGTGATTGAATTATTTCATATCTGAATTATTTAATATCCAAATCTGTCATAGGCCTTTGGCATCACATCTTGATTACTGTGTCTTCATTTTCTCTGGTTGATAAATAAAATTCTTCCCAATTTCTGTCTGTTCAGAGTGATGTCTCATGGTTTTCTTGTTCATTGTTTTAGCTAAGTGATTAGAAGAAGCTGTTTCTGAATCTAAGAGTTTCTTTCTTTTACTTTGTTACAGTTTTCTTTCTTTTTAAAGCAAAGTGTGTAAGTGTATATATGTGGTATGTGTGTATATATATCTGAACTATGCTGCTTTGTTGGTTTTTCAGATACCATGTTTTTCCCAGACTCTACCTAAAGTTTCTCGCTCAGAAATGGCAAATTGACTCTCAGCTGTGATTAGATACTCTTTAGGCTACTTTTCTCCCCCTTTGCTGCTCAAATCTTAAAAAAAAAAATCTCCTAAGTATGAGTTAAGATAATTATTCATGCACCTTCACTTTTTACCTCACCATTTTTGCCCGGAGACTTATAAACAGCAGTGGATGATTTCCTCATCTACTGATGACAAAGGTTCTGTGACCTGTTGTTTCCTTTCCCTCTTCTGTTGGCCTGTGTTGCTGTTTACTTCAAGAGCAGGTAGCACAGAGAAGTCCTCAGCTGTGACAAGATCTGGAACGCACAGGGACAACTTTAACTCTAATGATCATGAAGCCAGAACAGGCAGCTTCTGAGAAGAGGTGTTCTACATGAAATACAGACGTGGCTGCTGTAACATCTGCCTGGCACAGCTGTATGCCAGTTGCAGTATTTAACTCTCTGTACAGCAGGGGGCAAAGTGACTCAAAAGAAAAGGGAACTAATTGAAGATATAGATTTTGGTCAGAAAAAGTTCCCCATAATGACATATAGACCTTATTTAATAAAATGTCATGAACATAAAATCCTTGATTCAGTGTAAAACTTAAAGGGCAGTTCTGAAAATTTTAAAAATGGATTTATTTAGGTTTCTCTGTGACTAGTGATAATGCAATATGTTTTAAAGAAATAAATACCTTCTGTAATTTGAATTTATGATCAAAGCTAATGAAGAGAATAGAACAGGCTATTCCACTTGGAAGGGACTACAGTGACCACCCAGTCCAACTGTCTGACCAATTCAGGGCTGACAAAATGCTGAAGCACGGTCCAAATGCCTCTTAAACTCTGACAGGTTTGAGGTATTTACTGCCTTTTAAGGAATCTTGTTTCAGTGTTTGACCACTCTCTTGGCAAAGAAATGCTTCTTAATGTCCATTCTAAAGAAAACATGACTTACAAAGATTCCAATACCCTTTTGCTACTTTTAATTTAAAAGCAAACTCTGAGTTGGCAATCTTCTTTTGCAGCAAAAACTATTAAAAGGAAAGATTTTATTTAACATGAGTGTGAAGCTAAATTTTTGAGGAACTTTTTGAAATTCTTCTCTCTTGCATGTTTTAGGGAATGATGCAGCACAGTGTTGGTACCATTTGATTCACTATGTTTTAATTTACAGCATGTGTAGTAAACCTAATTAGAACTGGCTTTTACTTAGCACCCCAAGGGCACATGTGCCAAGTGCTTTGGGAAAGTGCTCCTCAGAATCCACATACTAAGATATAAACTGCCACATACCAGGATCTAAACTGTCCAACAGCATCAATTGCTGTAATAATGAATAAAACTCAAAGATTGAAGTATTCTTATAGGTAGAGGTCTGAGAAGCCCTGATTAATTATTTAACTTCCCTGGTTATATCTATCTTTAATTCAGAATATCTATATTCTTGTGGACTTGTTTGGGGGTTTTTTTTTCCCTCATTTCAGAAATTTAGTTATTATTATTGTATTTTTTTTCCATTAAAAGTATGGAATCAGCTCTGTGCTGCTGTGCATACCCTTTCCTTACGACCCTGTCTGTGAGTTGAAAAATCATACTCAAGTGAATAAACTTTTCAGATTAGAATTTCATTCACATAAAACTAAGTTTTCAAAAAGATCTTGGGGAAAAAAAATTAGTTGAAGACATCATAGTGGTTTTGATTAAAGTGAACATACTTTGAGCTTTATAGTCATGGAATCTCACATATGGAAATTACAGTTGGTCTTAATCTGCTTTCAGAAGACTGGTGCAAATATTAAAAAGTAATGAACTAACAAGATTGTTTGTTAATGCCACATAAAAGTGCTAATTATGCTTCATTTCCTGCCTGCAGCTAAACCCAAGAGACATTGCCTATGAAATTGTTAAATAAGTTGCCTTACTTGAAATGGGAACAGAACTGCAGTGCTTGATGGATTTGTGTTTAAGGGGCCGTGTGCCACACAGGGTCTTTCAAAGCGTGGCAAATGAAGGAGTACTACCAAGATACTTGTTGAGTTCACAGAAAATATATTACTATCACATTTGTGATTCCCACTGCCTCCTCATTGAAGAGGAAAGGGCTTCATTCTTATTTGCCCTTTCCCTGCAAATTCAGTATGTAGCATAGTATGATACTGCAATTACATGCTAATTGTTTAATTAGGGCTTTAATTTTTTAAGGCCATAATGATGGAGGTTTTCTTTCCTTCAGAAAGTATACTTGAAATATACCCCTCTGTGTCACAGGGCTGTGAATATTTCTGAAGTGTTTTACTTTGCATCTCTACTGACATCTGTTTCTTCTGTCTTAGGGACAGGTGCAACACGAAAGAGTCTGCAGAAATATCGTGATAATAATTGAAGCTTTAGGGGGGAAAATTAATACAAATCTGCCCTTCCTCTCTAGGATAAAACACGAAATTTTAAAATAATGTTGCACTTGCTCCTTATTTTGAACACAAATATACAGAACATATAGCAGTTGAGGTAATAGTTAAACCTTTTATCTATAATAATTCAAAAACAAGTTAATGTCATCTTTTCTCAAAAATGCAACATAAGCTGAATGTCATAATCTGCAGAGTTTTTCCTATTGCACTTAAATGATTGTTGTGGTGAGAGGCAAATCTGAATAACATTTACTGTTAAGGATATCACAATGGCTTATCTTCTCTGTGATTTTTGTTTTAAAATATCCTCTTGGCTAAACACAGGAGGAAGAGCCCTACAGTACTGAGGGGGGAAAGTAATAGAAAATACAAGTGTTGTTCATATTTATGTGAGAGTTTGGACACATGCCTTTCTGATTCTGACTCTATAATTAAAGGAGCTCCAGGAAAACTTCGTCACACATCTCTCCCACACATCTGTTTGAAGAGTGAGTTGCATTTAGGAGAGTGGAAACATCCCAGTGGAGTAGCATAGAATTGGAGAGTAAATGTCCTTGTAACCTCCCCTAGTTCAAACTTTATGGTCGGGAAGAGTGTGATATCTCTCGAGAGATGTGGTGCTGTTACAATTCATTGTTTTGACCTTAAATACTTCAGTGTGTTTAGGTTGGTTTGTCAGGTAAGATTGTCATTTAGATGGCTTTATTTCTAACTTGTTCCTGAGCTATTCAGGAATTATTGCAGTGAGCTGGCTTGGAGCATGGAAAATGCTGCACAGCTTCTTGGGGCAGTACTTACTGAGGGCTCTCCCAGGGCACCAGCTGTGGGAGCACACTGCCAGCAGCTGAGAGACAAACAGGAAAGGGCTCCAGTGCCTTGGGGTAAATGGCAAATTCTCCTGCATCTGGCAAAGCCAAGTGCTGTGCAAGCGTGGTGCAGGCAGCACCCATGAAATAAAAGGCTTGTGCAGATAGGAATCTACTAAAATCTTCACAATACTCTGCATAAGAATAAGGTGTTTAATGCATTATGTGGAAATGCTATCACTGATTACAAAGAAAACAAGTTTAGTACAAAAACCTTTGCAAACACAAGATGAGCTTGTGTTGAGATTGTAGAGGCAGCATTATACAGTCTAAGCACTGCTCCAAGTAATGAAAAAGCATGGAATGAAATTAGTACCTGGAAAACATTTCTATCCTGTGATTGGAGTAAATATATTACATTCTATTGTTGATCTTTAAAGAATACCTATTACACAAATATATTTGGCTTTAAAATAGTTTATGCCTAGAGTTAGGCATGGTGCTGCACAAGTGACCTATTACTAGTAGAAGTTTCTTTTTTAAGGAATAATCAACACTCAGGCTGTGACATTATGCATTGTCTTCAGCACATTTATAATGGTATGGGATCCTGATTAGCTATTGAATGGCTATAAGGACTCAAAATATATGGCCATTTTTACATGGAGGAGGCAATAATGCCTACTATGGGAAGAGCAATAAAACACATTTATTGGCTGGTGGATGAAGACTGCATTGAATAAAAACATGTATATTCCTCCTAGCTTCACCTCTACAAATTGTTAACTACACAATTGCTGAGAATGTGAAAAAGGGAAACAATAAGCTCTCAGAACTCCAAAAAAGAAAAAGTGCATAGTTCTTTTTTTCTAAAGGCGTCAGTGTCTTTATGGCAAAGTGTTTGAAGCTTGAAAGTAAAGCCTCCATGGACCTATTGCTCTAACAAAGCTAATTGTTAATGATAATGTCCTATGTTTCTTTTTATTTATCTGTGGATACGTAGTAAAACAACATTTTTATAGGAGTCAGGCAAAAAAAATCCTCATTTACAGAATTTGTTTACTTCTTTAGTTTGTTTATATTTCCCAATCAGAATGTTACATTGTGCTGAGAAATACATCAGTTCTGGGAAATTTAGCATAACCAAGTTTTTACAAAATCCTTATTAGTTTAGGGAATTGTTGAGCTGTAGAATCTACTATATACACAACAGTATATAATGTGTTATATTTTAAGCTAAGTAAAGGCACATAAAGGATATGGCTTTATTGCCATTTTATCATTTGTTTAACTTTTAACCAAATTTGAAATAATTCTGTTTTTAAATTGTGGTCATGCAGTAGTGAAATGGAATGGTGATACAATGCATTTCTTATTTCTCCTCTATACTCGGATATTGTTTTCATTTGCTATTAGCATCATTATATTTGTTATAATGAGAATACATTCATATTGTACTCAAGAGTCTAGTTGTATTGTGCAGTAAACACTGTGTAAGAAATCATTTGAGAATACTTGCTGATCGTGAAATAATTGTGTATAAGCTGCTTCAGCAGTCCTACTTGAAATCCTCTTTATTGTGAAATGAAATACAAGTCTGTTATTCAATATATTTCTCTTATAATGTCTTGCAAGCAGCACTTCTCTCTGACACTTATAATATCATTACTGCATGACAATGCAGTGGTTACAGTATTTCCTCAAACTGCACCTATAACCTGGACATAAATTGATAGACATGGTATGTGACAAATAGCCTATATATTGAGCTCATTCACCTTTGACTCTTTTTAAAAAGCAAAGGCTTTCAATCTCAAAAGTGACTGTAAGTAGTTTATTTACACTACTTGTATTTCAGCAACAGCCTTTGCCAGAAGACTGTGACATAATTTTTATACCAAGCATACTTTGGAAAGGATTGTAAACTTTGAATAGATTTATAAATCTAGATTTTAACCTTTTCAATATTCTGCTTTTTGGTTGGTTGCCTGAGCTACCTCTTCCCAGGTTACTGATGCTGTTAATAGGAGAGAATAGGAATGGCTAATGAATCAAACTGCAGGACACTGAAAAGGTCAGAGCAGTGCACTTTACTATTATCTTCCACAGAATATATGAGGCATTAAAATTCTGATTCTGTGGTCTTGTGACAAAGAATATAATGAGAACTATAAATAATAAACAGCACTACATGAATCTCTTCTTGTGATAATGATTGTAACAAGCATAAGAGGGAGAAAATCCTCAGCCCATCTTCACTGTGCTAATAAGATCTCTCCTTGGATGTATGTTCTAAACATCTGTAATTGTAAGACTAGTAAAAGAGATTTTAAAGTATAATTGAATCCAGCATGGAAGATGGAGATTCAAATGTGCTAGCTTCCATGGACACTCTCTTCTAAAAGGTAACATCTTTTGCATGAATGGCATTTCTGCATAAAAGTGAATAGATGCTTTCCAATACTGTGAATAAAAATGAGATTGCAAGAAGGTTTGTGGACCTGAAATAAAGTCATTACCACCCCTTTATAAAACTGTCCACAGATCCAGATAATTAGATACTATTGACAGGTTGTGTCTGGCTTAGGTTTTACAGCTGTGGGTAGTACAGACATTATTTCTGATGTTCATAAGGATTCCCAGCTCCTTTGCTCTGAAAATACAGGAAGGGTTTATCACACTGGGGCTAAGTCTCCCTACAAGGAGGAGCTGTGACCTGATTTCCTAAATATATCAGTTCAAGCCACTGCTGTTTTTTTGAAATAACTTCCAGCATCACATTGTACACAGCACAATAGGAAGTTCACCTACCGTATCCAGATGCCCTTTCAAAATCTCTCTCTGCTATTTGTAAGATTGGTATAACTAAACAGAAACAGCTTGTTAAAGAAAAACTTGTTCATTCTAAGGAATCCTATGATTGAGTTACTGAAAACTGTCAGGAAATCAAGATAAAATATCAAAACTTCAGCTCACCATCTTTTAACAGTTGATTTCTCTAGTAGTGCTCCCAAGAAAGTCTGCTTGTTTTCAGCAAGCTGTTGCCAACACTATTTGAGATTAATATTTAGGTTTGATTGTTGATGTAAAAATTCGAATTTTTGATATATTAGTGAATTATATACATGAAACCAAAACATAAAGACGTTAGACAAAAAATAATTCCTTCTGGTGCAAGTAAATCCAAGAGACTTTAGTAAAACCCTTTTTCTTTGATAAATGCCAATGAGATAGAAAATAACTTTCCACACTTAAATATTGTCTCAGTGGTGGAATCTTGGTAGTGCTACCATAGTATATAAAGATCAAAAATCAGAAGCTTTTTTCATGTAAAATTCTGAGCAATCTACAGGTAGAGGATCAAGACATGCAAATCATCTTTATATCACCAGTATTGTCTTCACATCTTCATTTGTATTTTAGGCATCTCTGAGACCATTACCTTTCTGTAATAGGATTATAACTCTACGTATGTTTCTCACAGACCAGTCGCAGAATCCAATAAAAAACCCTATCCTAATCTAAATCTATTCTCTCTACACTGTTGATGCTCTGACTGATTTGTTTTGTAGATCAGATTCCTCCTGCAGCCTCTATTTGGCATTAGAAAGGATTGCTGATGTCAATTGGTGTTTTTCTTCATGGACCTTTGAAACAATTCTTAATTATTTCAGATTTTTCACTGTTCTTATTGTGAGCTCCCCCATGTTAGATACTCTGATGTCATTTAAATCTACCTCTTTCAAGAAGCCTGGCAGGAAGCTGGACTCAGTTCTCCATCTCAGGCCTGAAGCACCCTGGATCCAGCTATGTGGGTGGTGTGGGTCTTGGGTCTCTTTGGTGTGATCTAATTTCTAAACTCTGACAAAAGTGAAGAAATAAAGACAATTAGAAAGTTAAATATCTGGTTTTGGGAGTGCTGCATTGAGAACTTGCCTGAGAAGCATCTGAGTATTTGGCCTAGAGTGACTGTCCATGGCCTCTCCTCTGAAACAGCTTCAAACATTATTCCTGGGTTGCTGAATTATTTTGAGGTTTGAGTTGAAATTCCAGATGGGAACCTTACATGTATTTATTTACTCTTTCATAATAATACTGAAGCAGTTAAAATTTGCCTTATTGTCAAAATAATACATTTTTCTTGCAATGAACTTTATATAAAGTAGAGAAAGGGGCAATTCATTTTTTTCTGGTTTGTTTTGTATATAATGCAGGTCTCAAAATGCTGTAAAAAAACCCCAAATGTTAACATAATTGTGCTTCCTGTAGGATGAAGTCTGAAAAATGAGAGGTCTGCTAACAGATGTGGCTCTGCTGTAAGTGAGCCACTTTGAGAGTGCACATGCTTCAGTTTCTAAGTGTTGCTAAGAAACGGTGAGATTGGAAAGCGTGTGGTTCTGTGTGATTGGTGTTTTCTAATTAGGAAATAATAAATGCTTTAAAAAAGTGAAAATGCCCACATTAGAACTGCTTTGGAATTGTGATTGGGTGGAAGTCAGCTCCAGTCAGCAAATATCTGTGTTCCCATGAACCTCTCCTGTAATTACGCCAAGAAGGTCAAAGAAGAGAAAGATTGAACTCTCTTACACTGGGCTGACTGAGTCAAGGGTAAGAAGTTTCTAGTTAAATCAATAACTACTTCAGCAGCCAAATAGCTTCAGGCATCCCTTTAAATTGATAATTGTATTTGTTAGCTGCTTTTTTCTTGCTCTTGCTATGATCTGTATGGCTTGTTTGGAACTAGAGGGAAACAGGCTGATGAGAGGTAGCACGTAAAGGTCTAGGGAGAGCATTTCATACAAAATGTACTGTCTTTGGCATATCCATTGTGTAAGGTAGAAGTAAAAGATCACAGAGGAACGTTACTATTACTGATGCTAGCAGAGTGAGAAACTTTGGAAAGGAAGAGATAAGGAAGTGATCTAAAGAAAAACACCAAGTGACAGGGTTGGAATGATTTCCTGCCACACTCTTAGGTGTGCGGGGGCCTACAGTAAGATGGATTTGATTTTCAACCATTTAAGTATACAGGACTTTTCTAGTATCTTAAATGAATACAGGTCATGTTGCAAAATCCTTTATGTCCAGTCTAACCAGCATGAAATGCCTGAGTAGGCTTTCAGTTCCAAAAAAGGCAAAAGAGTTTCATTAAAATTAAAATTAGTTAAAGAGGAAATATCATGAGGTTCATCTGTTCATTGTTCATAGCATTAAGTATAAAGTAGTCTTGCCAAGAGGTATTTTTCCCTTTAATGAGTTATGACCACGTTTCTGATGCTGAATACTCTCAAGCCTCAGCAGTTAAAGAGCATTTTTCAGTCTCAAGCTCTGTGTAATTGACTGCTGCCATTCTTCTGGTCAGTGTGTTTAAGAAAACAGTAGAAGATATCTTCCAGACATAAGAACTCTTTCATTTCCTTCCATTTAGTGACTGCAACACACACCACCATGGGTAGAGTCCTACCATACAGACAGGAGCCTGGAAGCACCCGCGTCTTTCTTTTCTGTAATACAGCACATCCCTTTTTGTAACTGCAAATTGTAATCAGCATTTCACCTTTCAAGAAATGCCTTAGAGTTTAACAGAAAAAAACCAACTGAAAGTGTTCAGATGATTAGTTAAATGAGGCAGGAACCAGGATGACTCTTTCCTGTTCCTTTAGATAATGTTTCTCTTATCTACAAAGTGCTTTTAATACATTAAAAAAATGTCAGTAATACCTTTTTTTCTTACATGGTCAAATAAACAACTTGCAAGATGAAAAATAATGTACTGCCTATAATTCAAGATGCAAGAAAATATGCTGATGAGGCCCAAAATTAAAATAATTATACAATTCCACCCAGAAGAAGCAGCCCCAATTCTTTGTTAAATTAAAAGTGTTGTGTTTCCGTTACCTGTGTTTAGTAAAAATGCCCGATAAAACAACTATTTTCTTATTTGTGAAGGACTATAGGACTTGTCTTACTGCCCCTGAGTGTGTATTTAGCTTATCATTTGATATAAAATTGTTTTATTTCTATCATTTTGGAAAAAATGCATGTATTAGATGTGCTTTTAGCTGCACAACACAGAAATTTTTCCTCAGTTCTGAAGTGCCATTGTAGGTCCAATGTCACTTAAAGGTGGCTGTATTGCCTTGAAATAGTTTGCTATTATATGGAAATAGATTGTTGTTATTTTTGTGCATTTTATTTATTTATGCAAAGAAACAAAGCATTCAGTACAAACCAGCATGTAAAATTTAAACTGCTGTGAAAGAGACATAAAGCAAAGGACAAGAAGCAGTTTATAGATGATTTGAGTGGTCCAGATTTTGAAATAGTGCTTTAAGATGGTAAATATGCATATGCAAAGCCCAGCATTTGCATCAGCATTTAGAAACTGATTAATTATATGCCTGACTGCCAACTGAAAAGCGTGAAAACCCTTTTTAACTGCAGTGCTTCTTCTATGTGTAGCTGGAACAGGTCTGTTTGAAATAGAGACACCATTGCCTTCCTGTATTAGCAGCACTGTGCAAATTCATATTAATGAGTTAATAATGTAATGACAGATTTAATTGTTTTTCACCTTGCTACAGTCAGCTGCAGCCCAGGTTCTAAGTGTTTTCTGATTTGGAGGGATTGAGATTCACCAGATCTTATTTAAAGAAATTAGTGCTCAGACTCTGACTTCAAGGCCTTTGAATAAGGACATTGTGTTCTTCTGAAGCAACAATAATTTCCCCTTACGTTTCATAAATGCCTCTTCCCAGTCAGTGTTCTGCACTTTAGTTCATTATTCATAGTTAATAAATAAATTACAGCATAATAGAAACGTAAATATGAACTTGCTCTTAATACTGAAACCAATTAAACCAAATAAATGAAGTGCAAGATGGATTTCAAGGGGCAGAAAACCATACCTTAATAATGGGATCAGCAAAGAGGCCTGCTTTCTGTACCCGAGATGGGATTGCTGTTCCACCAAAAATAGGAGCAAAATTGTCAGGAGAAGGCTTAAATATGACATTCTTCATCCCTTGAAAACAGAAAAGCACTGAAGCACTTATTCAAAATCAACCTATTGCTCAGTGGAATGGATCTCAGAAAGGGTGAAAAAAACCAGTATGTCCCAGCAGATGCATTGATGAAGGTGAATTGCTTTTTATTTCAGTCTTACCTTTCCCATTTCATTTTAATTTACTTTCTGAGTGTTTGAGACAGAGACTGTTTGCATTGTTGGAGCTCAGCAGTGAGACATCCCATCAGCTAGTGAGATTTGAATATAAGCAAATCTAGAATTGGATATCTGGAAAGAACCTAATGGAATTAGGAGTGCAAGGCCAGATATATTTTTACCTTCTACTTTTCACTTATGTGCTAGTCTGATCATCTAGCCAGGGTGGATATTAATTAGCATCTAAAACAAAAGGTTCTCATATCTTTGGTAATGATACACAAATGTTTATTATCCCTAGTTAAAGAACTTTTTTCCATTGTGTAGTTAGTAAATGCTAAAAGGAATGGACTATCAAAAAACCCCAGATGTTAACTGAAGATTAAGCTGAAGATTCAGCATGGCTCAAATTGTGTTTTCCTGCTGCTGAAACTGGGCTGGTCATGATTCGTGGTTGGAATCCCTGTGTAACATGCCACAAGCGTTCAGGAGCTGTGAAAGTGCCCTTTCAGACACATTTTCCCTTTCAGACACATTTTCCCTTTCCGTTCTGCCTCCTGTCCGATGGTGTGATTTGACTGCAGTGAGACACTGCAGCTCAGAAACATGGAGGTACCTCCTGCATCCACCTCATGGAGCAGCTGAATTCAGACACTCTGAGAAGGTGAGAGTGCCTGATGTTTAGTGGCATGACAGCTGGAAAGGAATACTCAGGTCTGTGGGTTTTCCCACGCGTGTGCTGAATCCAGCCCTGTTTCTGCGTCAGTCAGGAACCACAGCTCTGCTTTAATAGATTGGGGGGACTTAAAAATGCCAAGGCTTTAAGTATGGAGTAGAATGAATCAGAGATTGTGGTTAAACCATCTCCAAGGGATGGCGTGGGTGTTTTGAAGCAACTGAATCAAATGCCAAAAATCTCAGGTGTATGATTTGCTTTTTCTCTTCACTGTATCACATCTGCAGATAATGTATACACACCAAAAAATTAGTGTATCTTTCAAAAATTAACTGAAGTCCTGCTTCTTTTTTTTGCCCTCTTCTGATTTTTCTTCATGAAAGATCTATTAATCAATTTGTAGGAAACACCAGGAGAAATTGTAAAGATTTCTAATTATGTAAATATAACATTGTCATGAGGAATGAAAAAGGAAACCTATATTAGGTAGCTTGGATGAAACTGCTTTGAAATATTTACTTGTGCCATCAAATTAAATTATGTCTTATATTTAGTATAAGGCTTACAACACTTAAACAAACAATAACTTTATGCAGCAAAAACTAATTATATTTGTTTAGCCTAGCTAAAATGCAGATATGTATTTTGGCTAATTTACAGGAAAGTTTAGAAGTGCCAATGTAATGTACTTATTATTCATTGTAATACACAGCTTGTCTGAGCTGGGGTCTAGGTTTTAACTTATAAAGATTTCTGAAGACAAGAAAAAAATATTCTGGATTGCTTGCATAAATTTTTTGGTACAAACTGATCCCTTTTGAGTATAAACCCATGAAGGACTCTTCATAAATATTGTTCAGATTTAATACAATAATGTAATGGAATCTAAGTATGACATGCCATCCTGAAAGCAATTGCCCAAGTAACACATATTATGAAGTATAAAAATTGTGGTGACTTTTCTGCTAAAATAAGGACTCAGTTATTTTAGGAGGAGGTTCTAAAATTTTAATAAGTAATTCAATGACATGTAAATTCTATTAATATTTAGACTGCATGTCAGACTATGATTTCAGATCATACAGACAAAGCCCGTGTTTGTATCAGACTTCTAGAAAATTGCAGTTGTTGAAGTCAGAAATGTTTGAGGAATCTCTGGAAGGGTGGCCTGTTTTAGCTCTATAACTTCCTTGAACACATTATTCTACTGATCTCTTTGCCTTTTAATTTTCTACTCCAAGTATGGTTTTCCTCCACACAAAGAGACTTGAGGCACAAAAAATTGGACACAAACCACAGAGTAGTTCAGACCTGGAAACGGGTTCTGGGACCAGTTTGAACAAACATAATCTACATAAGATTTGGCACCTTTGCTCATAGCTCTTCCTCAAGGCTATCCTAAACTGCTTCTTGCTGTCCCACATCCCACCATAACCCAGCCAGACAATGCTTTCTGTGCCACAGAATGCCACGCATTAAGCCTCTCATTTAGACACGTATTTGGGATAATATCTCAGGGGCTGACAGAGACCAAAATGAAAGACCAAATGGAGCAGGATCCTGTTTGATCCTGCTCCAGACTTTCTGTTTCTGGATATCTGGGCCGTACAACCAGTGTCGTTGCCAGGAGAGTTCCTTGCATAAGAACACGAGCAGTTTGCTGCCTATTTCTTACTTTTTATGTCCTCATCTGCAAGGACAAGTGCTGGGAGGTGTTGTGAAAAGGTAGTAAAGAACGTTAAGCTGAAACTTTGCCAGCAACTCAACAGAAAAATCTGTTTGAGTTGCAGGAATAATGGTGTAAACACAGCTGCAGAAACAAGAGTGAAAAAGTTATTCGAATGGATATTTAGTAAACATAAATGCTATGCAATGGCCTTAATATTTAATAAGCTTTTATTTTTAATAAGCTTTTAAATATATTTGCCTCAGCTCACCTTCCAACTCAAGTCTTTTTTTCCTGAGCAGGTTATTTGCAGTATTATAGAATCAGAGCCTCAAAAAAGTTTGGAATACCATTAATTTTCTGTTTATCTGATCATTATAATGTCATAGGTAATGGTTTTCCCTTGCAGTGATATGAGTTCAAACTAATTTTGTGTTAACTGTGGTATATTAAAGAACTGGTCTGGGAGATATCTTGTTTAGGTGTACGTGCTGACCCCAGTGTAAGTCAAACCTACAGCCTCAGTTGTGGCTTCTGCCCTTCCTCAGGATGGATGTAGCTGTGTAAGAAGAGCTAAAAAATTAACATATGTTTAATTGCGTTTCATGAAGCTGATTCCATCACTTTCTGCCTCTTGGCAATTCCCAGTTCACTGTTCAAATATTTAGATAATTCAAAAACAGAGAAAAGGAAAATATTCTACCAAAAAAATATCTTTAGTAGCTGCAGCTTTAAATACCTAGTAGAAAAAAATCCTGATAATAATTATTTGAATCTCATCACTAACAATATTTTTCCTTGTATTGTTATTGTATAGGAGAAATTGTGAACTGTATTAATCAGATGTTACAATTAGTAAAAGCCTCCTAAAAATATTTAGAATTAAGGTAAATTCTGAGATCAGAGTTAAAAAAAAAAAAAGAGAGAAAAGATGAACTCCTAGACGCTGTTAGGATATTGGGTCTTCTGGAATCTTGGGGTTAAAGTCTACTAAAATTTAGATCAAGAAATAAATTTGAAAATAATCTTTCCACTTTCTCCACTTATGCATCTGTGGGTAACAATAGCAGCAGAAGCAAGGGCTGGTCTCTCTGCAGTACTACATCCAGGGTAATAAATGCAAGAGAGGAACTGTAGGAAATGAAATACATGCAGGACGACCTGATTTGCTGAAAGCCTCACAAGAGGCTAAATGCATCAGTCCTAGCAGAATCCATGGTTTTCAAATGGATTAAAATTTCCTAGGAATTAAGACTGTTTTTATTTTAGTTTTACATTTTCAGAGAGACTTTTCCCTGTAGGTGGGCAGCTATTTATCAAACCAAGCTGGTTTGGCAAGCAGTTGCGTGGTACAGTGTGACTTGGCAGGAAAAACAGCCACAGCATCAGGTGTAGAGTCAGCTCCGGGGGTTCTGAAGAGAACCAGCAGACAGGAAAGGATCTCTTCGTGTAGGGATTTCATTTTGCTCCGATTTGCATCGGTCAAGGGTCCATTAACTTGTTGCAGACAAGTTGCTTCGTTGTATTTCTTATTAGCCTCTTTGGCCATCATCTCATAAAATATATTTGCTGCCTCCCTAGTCCATACATTTAGTAAACACTATCCAATATTAAATCATTTCAAAGGTTTTAATTTCATGGAATATATATATTTGTAAATTTAAACTGTACAATACCATTTAGAAAGAAGCCACATGAGATGTCACAATGATATCACTACATCGAGTTGATACTTTACATTCAAAGTAAATAATTATTATATAATATTTACTTTGATATCTGAGTTTGAGAATTGTCTTTTAGGATTTCTCTGAGTTAGGGTCAAAACTGTGATCTAAAATACTTTTGGAAACAGTTTTACTGACTTATATGATATTTAAAGAGCATTTTGAAATTGGTTTTGTGTTGTTTATTTTATTAGAAATTATATATTACCATCACAGGAGAAAATCAAGCAGGCTGGACTGAATAAAGAAAGAAGAGCTATTTGAGTCTCAAAACTAGTAATTTTTTTTCAAGTTATATTGATAGTATCATTTTGTCTGTAAATTTTTCTATGATAGACATGCTTTCAAAAAGAAATTATGCTATCATCTTAGACTTCCACCTTCCACCTATTTTGTATGCTATAAGATGGATGTTATTCCAATGCATGCTGTTTTAGTTCCAAAAAAAGCATTTGAGATAGAAAAATATGTGATTTTTAAGATTCCAAGGATACGTGCTTGCATGGCTTATTTGAATTTATTGATGGTTCAAGACTTATAGTTTCTCTTGACAGTTTCATATGTACCAAAGTTAGAGGGTCTGAGGGTGATACCCCGATCAAAGCAAATTATCCACACGTTTGGCAACAGACATTCCCTAAACACCTCTCCAGAAGCACAAGGAGCAGGAGGAAGGCTGTCCGAGAGTTAAGATCACGTTTGCTGTGCTGTCTTACAGCAGCACGTGTGTGCAGGTGTGCTGGGGCAGGACAGTGGTTGCAGACTGTGCTTGTGTCCTTTCACCCTTGCCAGGGAACTTTTATTGCACAGCTGCAGGACCTCACTTGAAAGCAGGGTGAGATTGGGATGTTGGCTGAGAGCACCAAATTGCTTCTGTAAGAAGTGTGAAGTGATTGGAAATCCTAATGTGATCTTTGCCTTCATTAATTAATGCTATCACTATAATACTTTGTGTCATGTATTGCAGAGCAGACTTTTCTCTGTGCTTTCTATAATTAAGTTTCCAACAGTCTATAGAAACACAATGAATTTCTTTAGAAATAAAAGCTAAGCCTGGCAAGCTCAATAACAGCAGAGAAGTTCTTTAATATTCCTTCTAAATTTGCTCAAAGTGTAGAGCAGGTTAAGAGAGAGTTCAATTTACAGATTATTCTACTGGATGGAATGGAAAGTTGCAAGCCAATGAAAATAAATCCAAGATAAAACATTTTTCTGTCTTTGAATTAAAGTGCAGTTCTGTATAGAGAAAAGCTAAAATTAACAGAATTCATTAGCATAGTAACTTAATCAGAACAACATAGTTGAAGGTGGAAATGTGTTTTTTCAGACATTCTTTAATAAATAAACTTTAATAAATATAGTTAGTGGTAATATTAGTGGCACATCTCAGGTAAAGTTCTATCATTTTCCCCCCATAGATAAGCATTCCTCTGGAAGAGGAATATTGCTGCAGTCATCATGCTTTCAGTCAATGAGATGCGGGTTCAATTTGTTAGGGTTTTATCATAATAAAGCTTACAGTTTACTGACAAATTGGCCTGCTTTCAAAACAGTCTCTTACTGCTATGACATTTTTTTTTAATCAGAAACTCTGATGTGCAATTTAGATGTTGATGGCAACAGATGTGTACCTTCTTAGATGGGCAGAAAATCATGAGAAAGGGTGAAAAAGTAATCCAAAAGTCTGAGGAAGGTAGCCCTGGGCTGAAGGATGTGGCCTGCTTTGCTGGGCTGTTAAAAGTTAGATACAAGTTAGCAAACTGTTGCTCCTCACAGCTGAAAGTGTCATTACTACCATGTGATTAGTTTATTATGTTGATTATGTTACTGGTAATTTTTTCAAGATTTTTGCAAAATTTGTTGAATTCTCCCCATGCAAAGACTTCTGAATCTCTCAGATGTTACATTCTTGTCTTATGAGAGGAACTAGAGATGAACAAGAGCTGAGTTTACAGCAGTTAAGAGGTTATAAAGTTATCCAAAATTTCTTTGTTGAATCCTTGGAAATTAATTCAGGTCTAGACCTAGACATCCATTTCTTCAGCTTCATTTGTTTTTCTTTTATAAATTTTCTTTTTAAAGATTACTTCTAAAATTTATCAAGTTGGTTGCAGCTTCTGAAGAATAATTCAATTTACTGAATCAAATCTGTGGTTGGAACAAGATCTGCACTTTGACATGTTGCTTTTCACTACAATAATTCCAGTTTTATACTGTTGGAACTCACGTTCCAGTGCTTGGTCAAAAATGCAAACTTCCTCTGGGCTGTTTGCTGTTATGATTTGGGTCTCATTTTTTCATATGTTAACCTTATAAGATATTGGAAAACAGAATATGATTATTAAAAGGAAGAGTTCCTTCTGGTTTCGTATTAGGAAAATTGTTTCAAATCCACGTTAAAATTATACATAAAATAACATTCTAAGGTTTTCGTATTGCTTATCTTGTCCTATGAATAGAGAAGGTGAAAATAGGGCAAATATCTCAGTGTTGCCCAGAATCTGTGAGTAAGGAGTGTGATCAAAACCTCTTAATGACAGGAGAAGGGCTCTCACTCTCCTGGGGAAAATTTTTCTTCTAAGATGGGGTCTTTAGACCATCTCTAGGTTTTCTACTTTCTTCAGATAATGTCAGACTGTATCATCCACCAAGTAATCCAAGTAATTTACTTTCCTGTGAAAATACTGTCTCTATGTTGCTGCTTTCTGCAGGGTGCTCTGAGTTTTTATTTTTATGTATTTTGGCAGTAGTGGTAGGGTTCATTGTAAAAGAAAAAGTAAATATTCAGATTTAGAGCTTTCTAGGTTAGATTTAAATAATCATCACTTCAGTTTACATACTTTGTGTGTATATTATAAGCAAAATAATACATGGAAAATTTTAAACCTTCTTCTTTTGTTTTGTTAATTTAGTTTACTGAAGATTGCCTAAGGTGAAAGTCTGTTGACCAAGGCCTTCATTAACATAATAAAGTAAGCGCAGTTTTAAATAGCTGATACCAAACCCCTCCATTGCTGAGTTTTTCTGTGAGCACACCATGGTCGTGCATGAAAAGGACTTAATGTAAGGGTATAATGAAACTTTTTACCTGTAATTACAAACTTTGCACCCTCTAGTACAAACATCTCCCAATTATCTCATTTTGTGCTTCATCCATTATGCAAGTCTGTCAAAAAGTACTCTCTTTTTCCAAGGCACTTGATTAACATTGACCAGTTTTTCTTCAGTTTCTGCTCAAATTAATGTAGTGAGATTAACACCACAATTATTTGCAGTGGGTTGAGTCTGTCATTTAATTAAAATAAAATAAGGCTGTCCATAAAAAGTAACTTATTTGCTCTTATTTGTTCAAGTAGAACTGATTTCTGCAGTTTAATTTATGCAGGAATCATTTTATTTCCCTTCCCAACAAGATAAAATGTTCATTTTCTTGTTAATATATCTTATTCATTTTAAATGACTAAAGAGATGGTGATTTTGTTGAGCAAACTTTGCATGAGGGAGGGAATTTGCTGATGTGACATGGTGGTAAAAGCTTGAAATTGCCCTAAATGTTTGTGCTACCAGCATGCAGTGCTAATTATTTCTTTAATTACAATGTGTCTAATTATATTCCACATTTGTATACATATCAAAAAGGATCAGATAATAAAAAAGAAGCATTCTTTAATTAAAATTTCAATTTCATGTCTGTTATTAAAATGATATTAGCATTTCTAGAGAGAGATGTTGTATTCAGCTGCCCAAAGCAGTGGTCAGAAAATGTGCATCTCAATTGATGTCTTTTCAAATGTATGTAAAACATATACATAACAAATGGCACGTAAGGTTCATAGATTAGTAGTCCTTGGGGGCATTTAAGACACACTTGGTATGATTTTCTGCAAGGAGCACAGCATTTTAATCAGTAATTTAAAATTACAAATGCAGATGAACAAGGAGAGGCTTGCGATGTGGATGAAAAGTCTGAACGGTCATTTACTTTTAGTTGACTGTGTAACTAATTGATACATTTTTAATTATAACTCCGCAGAGCTTTTACAGTCCTGCTGCTTTCAAGCAAGGGAAATCTCCAAGGCAAGACTTGGTATTTCTTTGTGTCAAGATGATATAACTTTGCCTCAGGCACAGCCAGAGGCTGGAAACACTTTGAATGGATAAAAAAGGAGACAGATGGACATCTGTAAATTCATTGCCATTACAAGTCTGTGCATGGTTCTTTATTAGAAACTCATGCAAAAAAATACATGAAAATACAATTGTGATAATACCATAGGATGTTAAATATAGGCATGAGGAGTAAGGTATAATAATTTTTGACGAGTTCCTGTCATTACAGAGCTATTAGTTTTGTTAACTACATATCCACAGACATAACCCAAACAGACCCTGGGGTTTTAATGAGAAAAGAAGATAATTTTTTTTAATATAAAGATCAAGGCTGAATGCAATACACCCATTCAAACAGGTCTATAGTGTTAAGGTTTATATTCTATTATGGTTTATATTCTATAAATCACAATTTTCAGTATTTAATGTGTGACAAGAATTAAACATTTCTGCTACATTGCTGAAAAACAAGTTAAGGATTCAGTAATCTAAGGTTCTTGCTGGTGAACCAATACAAGAAAAAGGAACCTCACAGGAAAGGAACCCTGAAGATTTAAGCAGTTAATTCTCTTTTAGTTTTTAATTATTTGTATTATGATACCTAATACTCCCATGGGTGACTGGGGCCTCATTATACCAGGTATTTAAACAAGTGTTGTCAGTGCCTAAAAGAACTATTTTATCTATCAGGTGTATTTGACTTCAGCTACAAAATGGCCTGAAAATTTTCTCACCATTTTCCAGACACTTGTCATGTAACTGTGCATTTTCCCCTCCTTTTAGTCTTTCTTTCTTTTAATTTTGGCTGGTTTTTAAAGGTTTATTTTTAACTTGGACCGTTTCAGTAAAGTTAGGTTGCAGTGAGCTTCTGTTCAGAAGTGAGAGTAAGTCTTCAAAATGGAAAGGAGTGGGAGCTGACTTTATGTGATAAGGTATCAGAGCTGGCTTAACTACACCCAAAATGTGAGTAGGGAAAAGTGATTTGGAAAGATAAAGTGATTACACCTGTCTCTGTTGTACAGAAGTTTGCACTAGTAATGAATGTAGAAATAGAGTTGTTCACTCCCACAGTCTAGATTAGCAGAGACAGAGAACCAGATAAGGGAGGAAAGAACAGCCTTTGTTCTCCCCCAGTTTATTAATATTTTGATAAGGTATAAAGAATTTTTACTTGATTGTTTGGGATGTGTCTTACATTATTTGAAAGGCATTCCATTATATTTGCTTCTTCTCCTGATCCTGCAGTGAGAGAATAGAAAAAGTGATTTGAGGAAGTGGAAGAGGATATTGGCTTAATAACAGAGTGTTCAAAACCAAAAACTCCCAAAGGTGTCTGAGCGAACGTGACTTCAGCTCCTTGGTGCCAACATAAGAACAGCAGAACATAGACTGTAATTTTCTTTATCAAAACTAACAAAATACTGTGATACTAAAAGTGTGACTAGGAAAATAGGAGACAGTATTGCTATGGTCATGCCCTGTGAGCCTATACCTGGGAGGTGTGAGGGTGCTCACACTCTGCTACTGCCGTTTGTGCATCTGGATTCCAACCTGGATGGTAATAATAATGGAGCAAAAGGCTTACAGAAGTAGCAGCACAGAAGAAATACAATTGTAGTTTGCAGAAGTGCAATTCTGCATACCCTATTCAGAAAAAAAGTGTCTGTGCAGCTCGTTGGAGTCTGATGTGTTCTTCAAGTCAACACAGAGATGACTTTGCTTATGCCATTAGTTTTGATCAGCTCTAATGATTCCCCACATGCTAAAATTAAATGATTCTTGTAAGAGTTTAAGTGGTTTTCTCAGTGAAGGCAGCCTCTCTGTCAATGTATTATTGCTTAGATAATCTGTTCATCGTGAGGCAAGAGTTCTCAGAAATACCATTGGGGTATATTTTTCTTCAGAGACAGATTTACATTTATTTAGAACATAGACTCTCACTGTTGTTCCCCCAGAATGATTCCAGTTTGCGTTAATATATTCTTGTTAATGAATACACTTGTACTTTGGGGTTCCCAGATTTCTCAGTCATCCTGGAAATTCAAGTATCAATAATAAAAGAATACATGTGTATCTATGTACAGTTCATTTCTATCTATTTGCTATTAACATTTTAGCATCTGTCTAGTTACTGCAATGTTGATGGTTGTTATCAAACTTGTTTACTTAAAATTGTTCAGTTCTCTCCAGGATACAAAACTGTACAGCTGCACAGCTCCTCTCCTGCTCCAAGAGTTGCTGTGGCAGATGCAGCTGGATGACTGACAGACTAGTGGAAGAGCAGCTAAAGAGAAGTCTTGGGACTTCAGGGAATGTGAGAGTTGCCCATGAAAGAAGACTGGGAAGAGGAAGAAATTAATCTGTATCTGTTTAGCTACTTGGCAGTCAGCCAGTATGCACAACTGATAACATACTTTAAGATAATGTCACCTTTGCTTAGGAAAGCACTTGAAGTTGCGGGAAAGCAGGGACTCCCCTCTCTTAGAGCCCAAGGGCAGGTTCATATAGTGCATTAGGGTTGATTTTAAAACTTAAGAGAAAAAGATACTTCTTTTCTAAGACGATTTTGTGAGTTTGTCTAAGAGGAAAGTTTAATGCTTGCTTTTTGCAGGTGAATGTGGGACTTGAATGCTCAGTTTAAATAACTGGTTCTGAAAGTGTACCTCATAATACCCATAACAGTCAGAGGAAGGGCAGAAGCCCAATTGTACTTTGAAATGACAGAAATAGATCTTTCCTCTAATGCTTATTGTCAGTTATCTACAATTTAAGCAAAAGCCAAATTGTCAGCATGATAAATGTGTTCGATTGACTCAAATAATGCTCAAAATGTTTGTGTTAGTTTACTGCAGACTTGTACATTAACTAGTGGAAAATTCACTCAGAAACAATCACTCCTTTTGAGTGAGACTGTAACAAATTCTGACAAGCTTTTTAAATTTCCCTTGACAAAGTACTTTATTACAAATTTCTGAGCAGTGAATCAAAGGAATGATCAGTTACTTATTGCTGACCACCTTCTCGCACAAATCCTGGATGATACATTAGTCAGGGTTTTCTGTAGTGTCATGAGGGTAACTTGTGTTGAAGTTTCTGCCTGAGCTTCATACCTGCTCTATCATATTTTGGAATGCTGGCTGTATTCTGAAGATGGAAAAGATGCTAGGCCACATTCTGATGGCAGTCTGCAAAGTGAGATGATGTTACAAGGTGGTGTGCTTTAAAGACTCAACAGCTTTGCAGCTCTTATTGTTTTGGAGTAAATTTTAGGGATTATGAAGTTTGGTATCACTGGGGCTTTACAAGGACTGCACACTAGAGGGAAGTAGCATCCAATACAGAACATATCACAAACTTTTGGAGATCTTCCTGGCAGGATGGCGACTGAACTTTGGATTGTCACAGCTGCTTGAATTCAAAATGGAAGGAAAGTATAAGTTCTGATATGATAATCTGTTCTATGATTTCTTTAGATTTTAATCTGTATGTGAAGAATTTTAAGTGAAACTAGGATTACTGTAATTATCCATTTCTCTGAATGGTCAGAAGGTGCTTATGGAATGTAGGGTAACTCTAGAGTAGTTCTAGTGACACTAGAAGGGGAAGAGAGCAAGGTGGCTATATCTGCACTCACACAATACTTCCCTTAGTCTTTTGTGGCTTTACATATAAGT
The DNA here is from genome assembly GCA_013400975.1 of Atrichornis clamosus. NCBI lineage: Eukaryota > Metazoa > Chordata > Aves > Passeriformes > Menuridae > Atrichornis > Atrichornis clamosus. The sequence continues at coordinate 274,816 of WBMZ01006400.1, read as the reverse complement.
TTAGCAATTTGCAAGCCCGGTTAAGAGGATACAGAGGAAAATGACTTTTTTTAAAAGTTAGGTCCTCTTGGAATTTGAATCAAGGCATGTTTGTCCCTTGTTTTAAATGCTGAGATGAAAGACAGCAGGGCTGTGGTATCTCATTTGGAAACAGTAATTTCACCCACCCTAAGCAGGACCAACATTTATTCTCATCTTTCATGTTCGTGTAAGTGGTCTGTTACACATCAAGGAACTGATCCAGCTTGTAAAGCAGTTTCCAGTTTCTTGAATAAAAGTTGGTCCTTCTTGGTGCCACGGGAGAGTTGTGCCAGCAGAGTGTGAGAGGCAGCAGCAGGGCAGGGATGAGCCGTGAGGGGTGCAGGGGCACTAAAGAAGTCAAATCAGACTGGAGCCAGATCACAGGACAGCAAAGGCAGAGGAGGCAGGAGTGGGTGTCTGGGAAAGGCAGGGAGAGGGCTCTGGGGCAGAGAGGATTTTGTCAGCACAGAGCCCAGGGACAGAGGGAATCAGGGGCTCACCGTTTGAGGAGTTCTGCGCCAGTAATGAAAGAGAGCAGAATACAGCATGTGGAGGAGGCAGTAGATGGTAGAAAAAAATAAATAAGTTTGGAGAGCTGCCCTCATGATAAGAACGGTTAATCAGGAGGGCATTTTCTGGTCTGAAAGCTTCATGTGATTTACCTGAGATAAAAGCCTTGAAGTGTAGCAGCTGAGGAGGATATGCTTGGGGAATTCACAAAGAGGTTGGAGAAACTATTAGTTTGAACCATGACAGGGCCTTTTCATCATTTTCATTCTAGCCATAAGACACATGGAGGTAGTATATACACTTAGGAAACTAATTACTGTAAGCCTAGCAGGCCAGGCCTAGATTACTTACTGAAAACAAATCTTCTGAAGGATCAAAGTATTAAGAGATTTCAAAAGGCCAGTGAGTTATGATGCTTGTCAGTTTTCAATATCAAGTAATGATAAAACCAAGTGGCTGTAACAAATTATTTTGTGTCCAGTTGAATAGATAATGATGACTATCCATCCCAAACATGCTGCTGTTTAAAGTTTAGTTGCTGCACTAATAAACCTAAAGTGTATCAACCAAGATGCCAAGCTCAGTTTTGACTGTGCTGTGGTCACTTTCATTTTTATGAAAGTGAAATTAATTGAAAATTATGGATTCAACTTTTCCAGCTCAAACCCCCTAATTCAGTATGGGTTTTGGGACCATTTCCAAAAAATTGTTGTTGTTGGAGGGATGTTTTTCTTCTGATTAAACCTTCTTCAATGGCCAGGTGAGACCTAACTCATACTGTGCTGGGAAAGCAAGATTTGTTTAATTTGGGTAGGCAGGATTCACAGCTCTTTAGAAGCAACAGGCTGGGCTTAGTTATTGCCTGAAAGTGCAGGATATTGTGCTGGTCTGTGTGCAATGGGAAGAGTGGCCCCACCTATTTCTGATAGCTCTGTGGCTGCTATGAAAGGGAAGATACTAATTTCACTACTTCCTTAACAGCTTCACAGAAGTCATTGTTTGACTGGGTCGTCTTTGAACCCAGCAAAGAAGGCTGAGGGGTGTTGGGGTTTTTAGGGTGTTGGGGTTGTTTTTTCTCTCTTTTTTCTTAGTCTGTTGCCTTTTGCTGAAATGGAGAGTAGTTGGTAACACAAGAATATCCAGCATCTTGTAGGTAAAGATGATAACATATTGTTGTGTACATCTAAGCCACAGTTCCTTTGAGAAGGGGGTGTTCTTAAAGTCTTTGAAGAAGAAGGAGTTTGAAATGATGTGTTTCCAGTGAAAGCCTTTTCTCCTGGAGAGTAATTTCAGGCATCAGGCGGTGGGGTTATTAGACTCTACTTTTTTTCTGCAGTCACATTTTTCTCTGTATTATACTACAGTTAAAAAAAAAAAAGAAAAAAAAAAGGAAAAAAGAAAGTGGTCCTGCACCATTGCAAGTGGAAACATAAAAGATACAGGAAATTTGTATCTTCTTACTTCTGAGATTGTTTAGATTGCTTAAGGGGAATGGGGATTTGTGTATTATTTTTATAATGGATCAAAACAGCAACAGCAAATTCCCTTTGGTCTTATTGATTTAAATTTGGTAGCCAAGGGAAACTATCAGAGTCAGTAAATAGAACCTTTCCTTTTGTTTGCTTTAATGAGCAACTTTAAGCTCACTTGATATACACGACTGTGGGGTTTGGCATGTGTAATTTATAATTATAGTGCAACTCTTCACAGTTTGGCATCTTTCAATTTCCTACTTTCAGAACTCTGCCTGCGAGTGTTATGCTATGCACCTCTTAGCAGAAGGATCAGAGTATATGTTAAGACAGCTTCTAGACAGCCCAGATAGACACCAGGACAAACACAGCTATGCTGCCCTAAGCAGATATGCAAAGCCATAAGCAGTGAAACCTCTGTGTTTTGCCTTCTGAGCCTGGCGGGTCTGTGTGTGAGCAGTCAGACATTCTGGCTCCTCTCTGGAGCCATTTCTGATACAGAAAGTGTCTGCAGGAGGAGCAACTGAACAATGTGCTGTTTAAAAATGTATAAAATCATAATTTGTTTGGGAAAGCTAATCATGACATGAATTGCTGTACTAAACACAATCCCTCTTACTCAGAATTTGCCTTCTGATGGTGGTTTATGGCAGACACTTTGGAAACTGCAAACCAGGTACATGTAAAATAATGTTTTTGTATTGTTCTTCTTCCCTGAGGTCAGATTTTAAACTACCTTACTTAGATACCAACTTAACCTCAGAGGATGAGATAAAATTTTCTATTTAGTGTTCTTTCCTACCATTGTAATTCAGGATATCCTGACTATACATGTGTAAATGTCCAATCCTAATTGACATAGGATAGAGTCCTATACGCACATCTGTAGTACCTAATGGCAGGGAGTTTCACAGTGTAATTGTCACAGTGAAAGCATTTATTCAGTGTTTTCAATTCCACCATCCTTGATTCACATTAGCTTTCCTTTTACTCTTGCTTTATGATGTGTGTGGAATGGTAATGTCAGATCTATCTTCCCTGTCATTTTAGTTTGGAATATGCCCTTTTCGTGTCCTTTGTTATTTGTCTCTTCTCCAAGATAAACTGTCTAAGACTTGCGGTCTCTCTTTGTGTGATGGTTTCTCTATGCTTGTATTGCCTTTATTGTCCTTCTTTAGTGCAGCCTATAGCATTCCAGAGGAGGCTGAATTAGAATGGATTGCACATCACCTTCCACTCGTACCTAATGCATCTTAATGTGATAACAGTCCGAGCAGAGGCTCTCACTGAGCCTCCTGTGCTACAGCAGCCAGGTCCAAACCTATAAGGAGTGCAAGAGGTTTAAATTCTTTCCTTCCCTTTGCACTTCTTCGACCATTGCCTATTCACCCAGTACAGCAAAATTGCCCCAGAATTCTTCACAGCTTTCCCTGAATTGAATTTTTTGTTTGCAAATGTTGCTGCTTTGTTGTTCATCTGCACTGCCATTAATAAATATATTAAACTTTGGATTGAATATCAAACCTTGGGGCATTTTAGTGGTCAATACATGATCCTTGTCACAAATGATTAGCTTGTGAAACTGTGATGCTTTTGGATCATTAATCCTTTTTAATGTTTACCTTGTTACTGTATTTTATTGACAACAAGTAAACAATATTTTTGGTGCTATGCACACATTTTGCTAAATGCAGGCAGAAAACTCAAGAACAAAAACTACTTGCTAATCCTTTTTTTGTTAAATCCTATTTTACTTGGAGCAATGATGTTAGTTTCATCACAACAAAATAAATTGTTTTTTGCATGCTGAAGCCAGAGTGAAAATTTCACTCAAACATGGCAAACATTCAAATTGAAATCATGTTTTATGACTGCACATTTGTACTGCTGCTCCCCCTTCCTTATGAAATCCTGCTGAAAATATTAGATAAATCTAGCTTCAGTGCAAGCTTTGAGCTTAGTTTTTTTACATTATTCTGTTTGGAAGGCTGAGCCTAAATATGAACCCAGAGGACCTTGTTCATTGCTGTTGGAATCTAATGAGTTCTAACTAGGTTATGGGTCTCTTAAATTAGCAAACAACTCCACAGCTTAACAATGCCACCTGTTTTTAAGATGAATTCTTCTGAATCCTGAATTCCCCTGAAACTAGCACCTATATGCACACCTCATTCCTGACAGATGGAAACTGAGGGCTCCAACTCTCTAAAAATGCACTAAGGCAAAGGCACTCTTTGCATACAAACTGCCATAATGTCTTAACAATCACCAGCAGGAATTTGCGGCTTTCTTTCCCTTTAAAATCAAACTCCAACCCTTATATGGCACAAGGAATGACAGGGAAGGCCTCTGATGTAATTAAAAAATCCTACATTTTTTTCTGAAGGACGGTCCTCCTCCCTGATGGTATCCCTGCATATCCCCTCAACCTTGTTCCTGTGACCTTTCCCTACTCCAGTAAAGTCACTGAGTTTTCCTTAGACTGTTGCTCACACACCAGTGCTGCACACACTCGCTGCTATTCCCAAATGTAAATTCCCTACAGCCACGTCTGGAAACAGACTGGGGAGGCAAATGAAAGTACTGGATGTGGAGTGCTCACAGGGCACGTTATAAAGGTGAAGAAATGCTGTATGAGGGACCTTGTCTGGCTCTTCTTCTAAGGCAGTGAAAATAAGTAAACCTTCCTTCTAATTGGAATGCAGCAGGTTGGTGTTCCTGGATTATCTTTTCTATGATCAAGAGAGGAGGTGACCTGACAAGGTAAAGCAGAAATGTGTTTAATTGTCTTGATGGACTTCACAGTCTCTTTCAGAAAGAATGAACATGCTCAACCCCCAGAATCCCTGGTGTGTGAAGAGAACCCAGACGGTTCTCTCCCAGCCTTTTACCTCACTAATGGGGCTGCTTCTGAGTCTGAAGCCTGGTTGGCACTGAAGAGCTCCAGTGGCCATATATGTGCTTGTCAGGACAGATGTGTCACTGCTAAGGCTTTTCTGCCCTTTTGTTTTGTACTGAAATGCAAAACACACATGGATAGAAACTCTTGTTAACAGTCTCCTTGTCACTTGCTATAACTTTTGCAAATCAAGGTAAAGAGGAAGGCATTTAGACACTTGTTATTTCACATACCTCTTCTTTAATGACTGTTTCAAAGATAGAAGTGTCTGAAGTCTTGATATAAAATTCCCAATAATGTTTTTCCTCTCAGAAAAGCTAGAGGAGCAATTATAAGTCTTTATTTTTCTATCACTCAAATTTGATACTGAGAACTGAACCTAAAAAACCTATGTAAGTGATTGGTATCCTTTAGCTATTATAGGGTATCACTTTTTAATCAGTATGAATTAGGCTTTAATATTTGTCCACCTATCCCTAGCAATCATTCAACTTTAAAATACTGGTTTCTAATGTTACCTTTCTAATGTTTGTTTTTCGTCTTTTGGGATAGATAAAGTTGCTGCTGCAAAGTAGGATTTTACACTTGATGGCCACTCATTACATTTCCCTTTTTAAGGCCAGTGAGTATTCCACACCTGCTTAGTTTCTTTCTCATTAATAAGATGATGATGCATTCTGTTGTGGCTCTCCCACCCCACAACAAACAGTGCTTTGAACTGGATCATCAACTGCAGTGAGCTCCATTCTAAATGAGAATTGCTTTCCAGGTGTTGAGATTCATTATCTCACTGCAGTGGAAACAAAGATAGAGGTAATTGGATTAGATATAATGTAAAACCCAATAAACTGTGGTGTAAGTAGACAATTCCACCCCTACAGCTGGGACTCATAAGGATTTATGTGTAACCACGACAAAACCAGGGCAAGAAATTAATAAACAAATATTTGAAGTTAAGAAAGGAATGTTGAATGATCTCTAATTTCAGATAAAAGAAGACAATAAAGATTTTAATGGTGCCAGAAGGATACTTCTTCTCCAGGATGTCTTATCTCAAATCTTTTGTGTCAAAAAAATAGTACATGGAGGACTACTTCTAGAACAGGGAAGGTCGTTCTGATCTTGCAGAACAAAACCAAGTCCAAGTGTTTAGTCTCAACTATTCTATGTACTTAACAGCAAATTAGCTCATCTTTATCACTGCTTCTCCCAGTTGTGAAATTTGGATGATTAGGCTTTTGTGAAAGGACTTCACAGTATTTGGCTGAAAAGTGTTATGGGGTTTTTTTTAGGAAGATTCAGCCATTTTAGAGTTTATGAAGTGTCCAGATTTTACTTTCTTGTGCTTGGTCAACCATACCAGCAAGTGCACAAAATTATGGCTTAAAAAAGATAGTATGTGTTAAAAAATTATGTGTATAAAATAATCCCAGTTCAGCTGTCCCCTGTTTCTATTCAAGTCTATGTGATTTCATAAACTTCTCATATTTAGTAGGATCAGATCCAAAGTGTTGAAATAATTAAAATAGTGAGGATTATCTACAGCCTGGGAGTGCTTATAAGCAGTAAGTAACGTTAATGCCTATATCCCCTTAGGCAGGTGAAAATGGAATTGTAACTGGTGTGATGAGAGTTCTGTATTGTTGGTAAATTCATGTCAAGGCGCACTCGTGTCTCTGACTATGCAATACAATTTATACGTATATTTTCATTTATTAGTGGCTTCAGATACAATTCATCTTTCTCAAAAGCAAAGGAACATTTTAACAAGCATTTGTAAAAAGTGATCAGAGGAAAGGTGGATCCTGAAGAAAGCAGAAAGTTATCTCTTTGTAGCAAGTGATTTTTTTTTTATTAATACTATGTATATGACATCCATTTAGTGATGTACTGTGTGAGTGCATGGACATACTGCCGTGGCAGTGTTTGATGTTGGGTCAGATGGCATTAGAATCCGACATCGTTGCTTGGTGCTCTGCATTCATGTTTTAATACTAGAGTTATTGGGCTATTTTGTTGACAGAGATGGTGTGAAGCTGTACTTCAGTTCCTCCTTTTCTCTCTCTTCTCCTTTTCTCTCACTCTCATTTTGAATCCCCTTGGTAAACTGAATGTGCAGAAGAGGGGACAAGTCAATTCAATGTGTCTGATGAGTGCAGATGGCTCTGCAGTGACACTAGGACATCTCTACATCCTGTAACGGTGAAGTGTCAGGATCTGGATCAGAAAAATCCTTCCTCTTCACTCACTCTGATGTTCCCTTTCAAAATATGACACATGAAACTGCAGCTTCTATTTCTGAACTTCTCCAAAGCAAGACAAAATATGTAAAAATAGAGGATAGGTATTTGTGATTTTTGCTCCGCTGCACATTTAGGCACACGCAGATGAGTTTACAGTTATATCCATGCAACTCTATCCCTGGACTGGTTTCAATGAGCATAGCTCTAGGAAATCAATACAACAATCAGTATTTTTATCAGCTAAGAATTTTTTTTGCAAACCAAGTCATATTGAGCTCAGGAATATACAGCTGTGAATACACCTTAAATTATACAAATATATGCATTAGTGCAAACATATGCACTAAAAGTAGTCACCCTTATAGTTTTTAATATTACAAACATATTTAATTTAATTAAGGAGGGCTGATGTTTTCAGAGTCTGTCTGGGGCGCACTGTTTCAGTGTCTTTCATTAAGTCCTGCTGCACCACTGCTTTGAAGCATGGACAAAAATGCCAAAAAATATCATAAAGCATAATGATTTGCTGTCAGAAGGGACCAGGTGGGATTACAAACAGAACACCTGCAGTAAATGCATCACATCTTGTATACCAGGGAAAGCACTCTTGTCTTTTCCACATTTTTCAAGGAAAAGCCGTATTTAAAATTCAGCAAGAGCCTCTCCTGAAATCTGTACTAACAGAACTGTTGGGCTGTGTTTAACAGCTCAGCTGAGCTTGTAAAACTTCAGCTCTGTCTAAGCAGGTGCTGTGGGAGTCCCCAAACCTGGGTACTGCAGAACAGACTGGGTTGTAACTCACCCAGTGCCCACCACGGGGCAACACCCCGGCACGGCCACCGGAGGAGAGGCACGGGAGCTGTGCTGTGTCCAAAGGCTGGCTCCTGAGGAGGGACACAGGAGCTGTGCTGGGTGTCTGGATGCTGAATCCTGAGGAGGGACACAGGAGCTGTGCTGGGTGTCCGGATGCTGGCCGGAGGGACA